>PVJO010027456.1:0-19608 GCA_004026905.1 Hystrix cristata
AGAATGGCAACAGGGGAGAGAGGGGAATGGGAAAATATGGAAAATGATGAATGAACCTGCTGTAAATAGGGAGGGAGGGTGCGGGGGGGAAGAGGGGGGAGAACCAAGATACATCATGTATAGGTACAGAATTAATGTAATGAATGTGACCATTGTATGTAGAATGTATCAATACATGTTCTTGGTTTAAAATAAAAAATAAATAAATAAATAAATAAAAAAGATATATCATGTACTGGTACAAATTCCCTATGATGAATGTTATCACTATGTACATCTAAAATGTAGCATTAAAATAAAAAAATTTTTAAAAGCATGTACTAATTTAAAAAAAGGAACTGAAAAAAACTCACATAACATATCATACTTGCATTATCCATATTGAGGATCATTACACATGCAAATTCAAATAAATTCTAAACTACCCCTTTCAAGTCTGTGCCAAACCTCAAGGAGCTTAGACAGCATCGCTGGACCTGGATCACGATCAGTTTAATATGAAATACTTCCCCATGTTATGGAGGAATGTGTAGTGAGTGCTTCACACAATGGGAGATACGATGGCCAAACTGTGCT
Organism: Hystrix cristata; assembly: GCA_004026905.1. Classification (NCBI taxonomy): domain Eukaryota; kingdom Metazoa; phylum Chordata; class Mammalia; order Rodentia; family Hystricidae; genus Hystrix; species Hystrix cristata. The sequence goes on from PVJO010027456.1 coordinate 577, forward strand.
CAGATTTTAGGGAATAAAATCGCGATTACCTACAAGCATCGAAAACTACTATCAAAGACAACGATGGTGGTCAGAGAAATGTTTGCACCAGTGTTGTCTGTATGATTTTGTTTCCTGCTGAAAAGCAAGTGTGGTACTAATGTGAAGCACAAACACTCCAGATATGTGTGATGCACGTCAAGGAGAAACAGCGAATTTAAATGAGAGAAAGTAAATGACAGTAAGAGTGCCTGCAAATTTTACTCAAAAATGATTCCTGGTCTATCGTCTTTAAACCAAATTCTAACACTTTTGTCTATATTAGCTACTCGACTGAGCTACAATAGACCGTTGAAACTTTAAAATGTTCTCAGTGGCTTGGCATTTTCTGTTTAATGCTGGTGTGTGGATGCAGTAGGCCAATAGCTACTGGCTAAAAGCACCTGCGGGTCTCTTTAACATGGGCCTTGGAGGTGGACCCATAACACACTCTCATCCTCTTTTCTAAAAGACTTCAGCCCCTTTTAGCTGTTTCATTCTGCATGTCTACGATCTCCCCAGGTTGTTCTCCCAGGTCTCCACTATCTTCCTTCTTTTCCCATGAAACCACAGAGAGTTAAATTTCACATTTGATCAAAAACGAGAGTTTAACCACACTCTTTAGTCTTGGAAGTTAAAAATTAAGAATAGTTTATTATAGAAAGCTCTATTTCCAAGGAGAGTGAATTATTTTTAAGTCAATTCTTCATGCTTTTTTGTAGGTACCACTAAACTGCCTATGAATGATATAGAAATGCAAAGGATCTAGAAGAACCAAAACAATCTAGGGAGAAGAAATAAAGTTAAAGGACTTAGACTCCCTGACTTTGACATTTATAAAGATATCGTGGAAAGTAAATCCACAGTAATCTTAGTAATGCAGCACTACCAAAAGGTAGACTACAGTATACTCAAAGGACAAGGATATAAATATATATATATTTAATATTGTCAAAAGATTTTTCCATGAGGGTACAAAAGCAACTCAGTGGAGAAAGGGAAGTCTTTGCAGTATATGCCACTGAAATAAATAGGTATCTAAATGGGGGGGGCATAGCCTCTAGCTCAAATTATAGTTAAAAGTTAATATAGAATGTATCAATAATCACAAACATAAAGAGTTAAAATCATAACTAGTCTAGAAGAATGTCTCCGCAAGCTTGGAAAGTCAATTTTTAAAGAGAACACAAAGTATTAATCATCAAAGGAAATAATAAACTGGGATTTCACAAAATTGAAATCAAAAGTGACATCAACAGATTTCATTAAGTTTAATAAACAAGTTAAAATCCAGCAGAAAGAGCTCACAACATATAAATCTGACAAAGGACGTTTAACTAGCATATTTTTTTAAAATTCCTTTAATGCAATGATATAAAAGACCACCCAGTTTTCAAAATGGGCAGAAATGAGAACAGACACTTGACAAAAGAAGATTTATGAATCTACAATGTGTATGTGAAAGAGTTCTCGAGACCGTTAGTTGTAAGGGAAATGGAAAGGGACACTAGTTCAAATGGTTTAAGTCTCAAAGAATATGAAGCCAAAGAAGCCTTTCATCATTACTGATGAGAAAGTACAAGGGTCTAACCAGTTTGGGAAATTAGCAGTTTCTTAAAGAGTTAAACACGTATCTGCTCTATAATCCAGCAATTTCAACTCTAGTGTTGGTCCAAAAAATTAAAAGATGAAAAATGAAGACATTGATCCTCAGAAAGCTTGTGCAAGAATGCTCACACCAGCCTTACTCCTAACGGCCTCCAACTGGAAAGGGCCCAGCTGTCCGCCCAGAGAATTAAAACTTTAAAAATAAATACATACAACTGTGATATATGCGGACAATATAACACAATTCAATACAAAAAAAGTGAAACTACTGGGTACATACAAGAATATAACTAAATGCCAAGAAATTTACACTGAGATGTTAACATAAGAGTACAGACTGTGGGATTCACAAGTATATGACATTTTATAGAAAAAAGAAAACAAACCTATGATAAAATCAGAAAAGTGGTTGCTTCTATAAGTAGCTGAGCATGAGTAAACTTTCTAGTTGATGAAAATACACGTGTACACTTTACAAGTATGGTTTCAGGTATTTCAACGGCAAACTTAAAGGAACAGCACAGAAGGCACCCAACATTAAAACTGGAAGAAGCCGGGCCGGCATGGTGGCACCCACCTGTAATCCCAGTTCTCAAGAGGCTGAGGCAGGAGGATTGCAAGTTCAAACCCAGCCTGGGTAACTTAGTGAGACCCTGTCTCAAAATAAAAAATAAAAAAGGTCTGGAGAGGTAACTCAGTGTGATAGCTTTGGTTTAATACCCAGCACCATTTTAAAATATGAGCCTGGACTTGCACATAAGATGACTCAGTTAGAAAAGTATACTGAATGGATAAATCTACCATATGACAGAAATGCCTTAAACACCATTTGGTTGCCCTCAATAAGAAGTTTATGTTTTTTTAAAAAATTCAAATGCTGGCATTGTCTAGAAAAATTTGACGGGTAATTTATCGTTGTTATAAAATCGAATTGCTGGAACTTGTTCACTGAAACATTTTGACTTACGTTAAACCTTTGCAACCCCACATTCATACTTAAAACACTTACACACCAATGAAACTGGAAAGGTGGTCAACACCTGATTTCTATCCCACCCGCAGTCATACTTAAGTACCTTTTGACCCCATGGAGAGGAATTATCTAATATTCAGAACTACCAATAACAGGAAGAAGAGAATGTATTATTTTAGGATGCACTACATCCCATCATAGTGGATTCTTAAGCACCTTCTCCTTGTATGCAACGTGTCTCAGCACAGCTGTTATGCCTCTGGCAGGAGTAGCACATGGGTTGGAGTCTTCGAAAAGCCCAATCAGGTAGGAGTTAGTTGCCTCCTGCAAAGCATCGGTACCTGCGACTTAGAACCAAATCTGTCTGAAACCCCGACCAGTTTCTCACCCACAAACTGCAAGAGGAGATTGTGAATCAGAATTTCAGCGGACTTGTGATAATATCTTGTCTCAGAGTGCTACTGTACTCTGTATAAAGATGAGATTTCCTCACCCTCTACAGGGGTGCTCTCTTGGCGGGTGGCCTTTGTGGCCAGTTGCTCCCTGAATGCTTCACAGCTAGTGCATTTGTAGACAGAGGGCCTTCTTCCTTATCCTTTCTTCTTTGAGTGGAGCTAGGAGCTGGAGAGGGAGGGATCCAGACAGCACCTGTGTGGCTTGTGTGAGCTACACAGATACGTGCATTTGCTAAAACTGTTCGGTGCTACACTTACATCTGTGAATTCACTGTCTTTAAATTATCTCTACTTAAAAAGGAACATTTCTTATAAGCAATCATATTGTATATTCTCCAATCCTTTTATCCTTACGCCTTCAAGAAAGAGTACATAAAACTTGGACATCTATTCCCATACACATCTATCTCAACTGTTAGCCTCTGGCACCATGAAAAAAGTTGTTACCGTGAACATCTCATAAAAAACAGGATTAAAAAAAAAAAAACAGGATCAGTCTGTTACTGGTCATAAACCACAGCGGATCAGAGCACCAGGTAAAACAAATCAAATTGCCAATTTCAAATAGACAGAGGCAAAAAATAAAAAGGGAACACTGTACCTTTACAAAATGCAAATGGTAAAAGCTAACAGATTAATATTTAAGTATTTTAAATGATAAATCTAGATACCTAAAAGAAAATTCCTTTGGCTCCAGGGAGCAATGTCTTAAATACCAGGTCACTCTTCCATGCTTCATTTGGACTAATGACTAATTTGCAGGATACTTAAACTGAAATCCAACTTTCAACACTCATTTTTTTCCTGAGAGAACAGCTATATATGAAGTAAATAACTGTTTAAGTTAGACTTTGGCAGCACAGGTTATAAATATTATACCTCGATTTTGGTGACTGGAATGTAGCAGTCTCTGTGGTGGCCAGTGTAATTGAAACTATCCTTTATTTCGCCTCTCTGTAACACCCCTCTCCTGGTTTCAAGGCCTTCTACTGAGATCAGAGTGGCCATTTTCCTGCGTGCTCTTGATTTTCCTTCTTTACTGAAAAATATGCTATTTGATCAGTATTTAACCGGGCTCCTCTGAGCCCTCCTCTTCACTTTGTCCCCACCTCAGCCTATGAAGAGACTTCAATGAGCACTAACATAGTAGCCAATGGCTCAAGGATGCATGTCTAGCATGGCCACAGCTCTCCTTAGGATGCCTGGAGAGAGAGAGACGGGACCAAGGACAAGACACAGTCCCCAAAGTCACACCTCAGCAGCCCACTCCCTTCAACTAGGCCCTATCTCTGAAGTTTCCATCACTTTCCAATAATGTTCTCAAATTATGATCTCATCAGCGAATCAAGCCACTGAAGAAGCTGGAGCCCTCCTTGTCCAATCAGTTTCCAAGCTGGCAAGCCCCCAGCATGTGGCCCTCAGGCATCTCAGGTGCAGAGCGTAGCACTGAGGGACGGGCTGGGCAGGGATGAAAGGTGCTGCTGCTTTAGAAATGGCCATCGATGCATACCTGGCTAAAGCAGGGCTAACAAGGCAGGAAGAGCTGCTTCCGGGGCAGCCTCTGTGTTCTTCGTCACATTGCTTGGAAGGACGACACCGAATTGTTGTTAGAGCCCAACATTATGCCTATGCAGGGCATATCTGATTGTTTAATAATGAAAGAAAGAACTTGTGAAGACTAATGAAGAAATAGTCGAATGGATAAACAAACTAAAGTACAGCTTCAAAATATTACAACGTCACTGAAGGGGTATGATGGAGTGTTTTTAACCTGGAGAAATGCAGGCTCAAAATACTCAGAAACAAACTGTACATACACATGTTCTCATCCACGTTAAAATTATGATTATGTGTTTATGGGCACAGAAAGTAAAGAAACTAAAGTAAAGAAACTAAAGTATTCTTAGAAAGAAAATCACAAAATATTTTAAAGTTTTTTTCCCCAGTTTTATTGAGGTACAAATTGATTTGAAGTAAACTAAATATAATTAGTGCCTGCAGTTTGATGGTTTGGCCATATGTATAACTCATGTTACCCTCACCATAATCAGGATAAAAAAATATATATCTCACTTCCAAAAGTTTCTTTCTTCCTGGGAATACCGGGTGCTGTACCTGAACGCGCCCGATCTCGTCTTCCTCCTTGTGTTTGGGGAGCTTGGTTTTGCTTTGTCATTGTTGTTTTTTTGGGGGGTCAAGGTGTATGTGTGTGTTAACAACACTTAACATGCCATCTACCCTATTAACAAATTTTTGTGTGCCATGCCTTATGGGCGACTATGGACACCATGTTACATAGCAGATTGCTGTCGTCGATACATCTTGAATAACTGTTACTTCACATACAGTTAACAACAGCTCTACACGCCCCTTCCCCCATCCACTACCATTTTAGTGTCCACTTCTTTATGCTTGACTATTGTAGACTCCTTACTAACAGGAATCATCCAGTATTTGTCCTTTTGTGGCTTAATTATTTCATTCTGCATGTCTTTCAAGCCCAGGGGTGTTGTCACCAATGGTAAGATTTCCCTCTTCGTAAAGACCCAGTGGTATTTCATCATGTGTACATTTCACATTTTCTTTTTTATCCATTCATCTGCTGATGACATTTGAGCATTTTCATATCTCGACTATTTCAAGTAACAGGATTACCAAGATCTCTTGGAGAACTCAGTCTCGATTCTTTTGATATATACCCCAAAGTAAGATTGCTGCATCCAAGCCGTGTGATTCTATTTTAAATTTTTTAGAAACCTGTGCACTGTTTTCCCTTTCAGCTACTCCATTTTATATTCCCACAGCAGTACTGCACAGGGCTTCCATTTTCCCAACAATCTTGCCAGCGCTTTTTGTCTTTTTTTGATAATAGACACCCTAACAGGTTTGAGGTGCTATCTCAGAGTGGTTTTAATTTGCATTTCTTTGATGATTAATGACATTAAGTGTATTTTCAGATGCCTGTTGGCCTTTTGTCTGTCTTCTTCGAGAACATCGCAGAATATTAATAATTGTTGTCTATTTGGTAGAGTCATGAGTGAATTTTATTCCTTGCCCGCTAAAAAATATTTTTAAGGTTCCACCTTGAGTATGCCTCATTTATACTTTTTCATTTTACTTTTTATCTTCATATAAATAATAGTTTGTGTTCATTAAAAATAATTCAAATAGTAGAGAAGCATATTAGGTATCAAGTAAAGATTTCCCCTGCTGTTAGCCCTTGGCTTCTTCCCAGAGCCTTTACGCTAATATCTTTTAGCAGGTATTATGTACACTTGGAGAACTTTTAAAGGCATATATAAGTATGTGTAATATTATCTTTTTTCTCACACAACATACATGCCAGTATATAATCATAACATACATATCATTATATAATTTTTTTTTATTTACAAAAGATTTAAGTACATTCCCATGTCAGAACATAAACGTCTCATTCTTTTTTAACCACTGGATAGAATTCTTATTTGGATTCTATAACTTTTCTGAAAGTATTGTCCTCAACATCTTGCTATTGTAGGCAGGGCTGCAAACAGCAGCTGCTTGCAATTCACAGTCTCACAGCTCGCAGCGTCATCTGACACGCGGACGTCGGAGGACACCAGCTCAGAGGCTGCACGCGCACAGGCCTTTGTTGGGACTGAGCACTTCCGCAGTGTCTTCCTGGACACGGCTTCTCCGCCCATTTCTCAGGGCCATTATCACCTCAGCTCAAGCACCACTGCGGAGAACGGCCAGCGAGTCTGTCGTCCACTGCAACGTGACCGCGCCCAAGGCTCGTGTCTTCTGGTTTCACTGGACACGGGCCCTGCGTGCCTCATCAGAGACGCTTGTCACCTCCTCACGCTTTCTCCAGGCTGGAAACAACCTCCAGGTTGGCTCCACTTTCAAACGTGAGGCCCCGCACGCTGGAGTATGGGATTTGGCTTGCCGGGGAGCCATGAAGAGCCCGATGGCACAGTCTGGAAATGTGGGGCGTCCTGCCGGGGTAGTCCTCCACCGACGAGGGCTGAGAGACCAGCAGCAGCCGGGAGGAAAATCTCTCCATTTCAGAACTTCTCAGGAAGAAGAAAGTGGGACACGCCCCAAGATACTGCAGACTTCTTGACAATGCAGTCTTCCTGATTCCTGCCCAGCAGCTCCGCATGTGCGCAGAGTCTAATGTTGCAAAAAACAGCCCGCAGGGCAGCGAGGTTATGGCTTCCCAGTTTCCTGGTCTTGTCTCTCTTCGCAGCTCTCCCTGCGGTCCTGGACTCGCACATTCCAAATAAAGCACCCACACTTTATTCCTGTCTCAGGCTCTGCTTTCTAGAGCACCTGGGCACAAGCACACTGTAAAGAAAAAACAATTTAAAAAAAGAAAAGAAAAGAAAAAAACAACTGTTTTCTGGGAGACGACATTTGCCCAGCCCTCAGGGGCTGAGGCAGGGAAATTAAGTCTGAGGCTAACCCAGGCTACCTAGTGAGACCCTGTCTCAAAAGTAAAAAATAAGTAGGTAAGTAAATGGTAATGGTGATCGCTGTAGTTTAAGTAATAAAAAATCAAAGCTATAAAAAAAAAGAACCTTATACAAATATACATACCTTTTCTGATATATACATATCTCTAACTATTTTGTGTGAATTGAGGATAATGTCTAATAGTGAAATGCCTGGGTCAGTTTTATTTTGATAGATACTGCAAATTGCTCTTTCAAATTGTTGCAACCTTTACCTCTCACCAAATTTAGTCTGTTTCCAAATTCCTTGCCACATCAAGTACTATCAAAATGTTAATCAGGTGTGTAGTTCTGAAATGTCCTAGCATTTGTATTAGTTTTCTATGCTTGATGATGTGCATTTTAATATCTTCAGTAACGTTTTCTTTATATAGGGCAGATATATTTCTTCTTAACATTGTTAGTTCTGTAGTTAGTTTAAAAGAGATTATTCCTTCCATTATGCACTTCTAAATATTTGTGTTAATTTTTTGTTTATATTTGTGTTAGTTTTGAAAATAGTTACTATTCTGAATATTCCTATTACTTCTAATTAGTATAGTGGATTCTCTTGAAATAAAACTTTGACAACTGCAAATAATAATAATTTTGCCTCTTCTATTCCAAAATCTATATCTCTTATTTCTGTCTGACATTAATTTACTCAACAAATAATTGAATTTCTGCTGTGTGTCAGGCATTGGGCTAAGCCTGAATTTAATAGCTTTGAAGCCTGTTTTCAGAACTGGGCTAATTATATGGTGCAGTAATACACATCTCCTCATTCTCCACTCCCTGACTGCATTCAGCCTATAACCACAGCCAACAGTGAATCCTAGAGACCATCATAGGTCAGCTTATATAAACATGGCTGTGACAAATGGGGATTCTGAGTGCTTGACCAAATGATAATGGATCCTCTGGGAAAACCATTTTTAATGACTGCATAGACCTGGTGCAGGTCTGTTTAATGGAACGGCCTCAGGGCGGGTCCAGGTCCTCCAAGAAACACAACATTCCTGAAACAAACTAGGGTTTTGCTACTCCATCCTGTCTTGCATAAGAGTAACCAAGATTTTCAAATGAAAAAATATTCCCTAAAATACTCTGATAAGAATTGGAAAAGTGCTATATGTCCTTACTTGGGCATTTGCCATCTAAATGCAATGTGGCCAAAGGTCCCATGCCGACCAGAAACAGATCCTCTGCCAAGTAAATGTGTAACAGCGAGACAAACACGACTCCAGAGACAACCAGAGTGCACAGGACTTGTTCAAACAATAAAACACAAAATTTGCTAAGCAGAACTAGTGTAGAAAACTGGGGGCATATGTGCTCCCATAATAACTAAAATGTAATGTGTAAATTGTATTTTCTAAAGAAAAGACTAAGACAGGTGATAAAATGAAATGTTAATGGTGAGGTGTTATCTGAGGAGTAGTTCGGGTTATTTTCTTCAAACTTTAATATTTTCAAATTTTCTACAATGCATGTGGTTTCCTTTTCGTGTTTTGTTTTGTTTCTTTCGCTCGAGACTTGGTCTCACTATGTTGCTGAGGCCAGCCTTGAACTCAGGTTCCTCCAGCCCCAGCCTCCGGAGTAGCTGCCATTACTACAAGTGCCTGCCACACCCCACTCCCCACCCCCACCCTGCTTTCTACATTTCTTACGTAAAACAAAGTACAAAACGTAGTTTAAAAAAAAAAAAAACTAAACATGGTCTCAATGCAGATGAGAGACCTGATGATAGTTCCTGGCTGAGTCTGCCTCCACCCTGTCGAGGGGAGAGCGGAGGTTCTGCATGGGAGGTGCTAAGTCTGAGTTGGCTGATGGTTTAAAGAACTCCCCCCAAAAGGCAGGACAACTCAAAGTGTCAAGTTGAAAATAATGACATGGCTGGGTATGGTGGTACCAGCTACTCAGGAGGCTGAGTCTGAGGCAGGAGGATGGCATGAGCCCATGAGTTCAAGGGCACCCTGGGCAACACAGCAAGACCCTCAAAAAAGAAAGAAAGAAAAAGGAAACATCGGCTCTATTAAAAAGACACACGACCACACCTTCTGAGCTGTCTCACTCTGTAGTTTGTGTGTGTCTGTGTGTGGTCGTGTGGCTTTTCAGGGGATGGCTTGTTTGTTTTGTTTGTTTGCTTTTTGGCCTTTTGAGACAGGGTCTTACTATGCAGTTCATTCTGAACTTGAACTCACAAGGAAGCCCAGACTGACAGAGAACTTGCAACAATCCTCCTGCTTCATCCTCCTCACTCTGCAGCGAACAGATATGGCACTGGAAACCAGACTCGCGATTATTATACAAAGCTTCACAAATTATAATAATAAAACAAAATGTATCATCTACAACAAAGAAGAAGAGCCAACAGAATCATGGGCAATATTTCTAAAGTCTGATTCTAGAGATGTGAAAAAAGGATTACCTGGGTGCAAGAAGAAAACAACCTGGAATTACGCAAAAAGAAGGGAAAACTACAAAAAAAAAAAAGAGAAGAGAAGAGAGAGAAGAGGAAGAAGAGGAGTAGGAGGAGGAGGAGGAGTGGAAGCAGGAGGAGGAGGACAAAGAAGAAGAGGAGAAGGAGAATAGTAGAGAAGGCACATGGACAGAAACTTCTTTCCTGGTCAGAAAGCACAGGAGTTGACATGAGATTTGATACTCAGGCAGAAGCATCTGCCACCTTTGAGGCAAAGGTTGAAATGTTTCAGAAAAATTTAAAACTATGACTCAACCAGTCATGAACTGCCAGAGACATTTGCGATATGAGCTGGCTATCACCTGTCACTGTAAGAACTCACAAATGGTTTAGAAGAAAACACTGATTTGTTTTTATCAAACAAACTCAGAAAAGTAGTACAGAAAAACTCTACAAGTTTCAAAGACATTTGTCCAGGAGTTTACAAGGTCCACCAGCTTGGTTAGAGGAGCCACCTTCCTAAGCCATGGGGCCTGTGAGCTGACCAATCCGCTGAAAGCTGAGTGCTGGTATTTTGGTCGAAGTATTCAAGAGTAGAGTCAAAAGACGGCTAGAAATTGGGCAAGCTGGCAGATGTCTACAATCCCAGCACTCTGGGAGGCTGAAGCAGGAGGACTGTAAGTTTGAACTCAGCCTAGGCAATTGAGCAACTTAATGAGACCCTGTCCAAAGTGGGGGAAAAAAGAAAAGAAAAAGGCTAAGAGAGTGCACAGCTTGTCTTACAGTCTACAGGAAGCCGAAACACAACCATATTTTTGCCCATTTCTCTCTCTTAGCTGTTTCTAGGCATGAAGTTTTAACTTACACATTTTGTGCCATCCCTTTGGAAGAACTTCAGTCCTTCAGATTTTCATAGTAAATCCACTATACTTGAGTATATACTGAGTCAACTTTTATTAGATATTTCGGAATGTGACTATTTCAGTAGGTTTTTTTGGAAAGAATATCATAAAAACTTGGTTTCCCATGCTGTCCTATTCTGACCAGTACAGCTTGCCCCCTCAGGTATGTGATGTGTCCCTGCTCAGGTTTTTGTTTTTTTTTTTTTTTTTGTGGTACCGGGGATTGAACTCAGGCCCTTGTGCTCGCAAGGCAAGCACTCTAATCACTGAGCTAAATCCCCAGCCCCCCTGCTCAGGTTTTGATGGCTCCTGTGTCTCACTTAGATATACCACAGCCTCTTATTATTACCTCTTATTCTTGTTTGATCTGTTACTTCTGTCATCAAGATGTCGGCCAATCAAGGCAGGATTTGTTTACCAATCTTTGCACAATCTCTTAGCAAAGTGATAGGAACACTGAAAATGTGTGGAGCTAAACTTAATACAATTATTGATAAAAAAAAAAAGATATGAATTATGCTGTGTTAGATAATTGGTACAAAATGTCCCAAATGTATTTATTGTATCACTCACATCCATCAATTAAAACCATCCTCACTGTCTTGCACTTTAATGATTAATGTCACCAACAACTTCCCAGGTACTTCTCTATCACCTTCAAGAATTCTCTCCTTCACTCCATGTTATGGTTTGTGTCTAGATGTCCCCCAAAGCCTCATGTGGTAAGAGATAGGTGGATCTAGAGTGTGTGATTACTAAATTGATCCATTGATCAGTTTGGCATTTTCTGCTGGGATCAAGGATGTGAGACTGAGATTGGGGGTGGGAGTGCGGGCCGCCCTGGGGGCAGGTAGCCTAGATAAAAGATACAGGAAGAAGCTAACTAGCTGCTTGTTTGCATTGCTTATTTGCATACATTCCTTGCATTTCCTCATTTTGCTTGGCTGCCGGTCTGCCACACCGGCCCGCCCTGCCTCTGTCGTGCTGCCCTGCCTTGGACCCAGCAGACTATAGACTGAAACCTCTGCAGACTGTGAGCTAATAAACCTTTCTTCCCCTAACTTTGGGTGTCGAGTATTCTGTCCCAACAACGAGAGAAAAGTAACTAAAACACTCCATCAACCACCAAGTTCTGTTGTTTTTGTGTTTAGAATACCTTTTCCCTCTTGTCACTTCTACTGCCTTGCTATCTAGGTCTGTTATTTCATAGCAGGTTATGTGTAAGACTCCTAATCTATCTTGCCCCATCTTATAATTGCCATCATAACCTTCCTAAACACAATTTATTTGTTTTCTTCCTTAGAAGAAAAATCAAAAGCTACAAGACTTTCCCCAAGGTCCTCTGCGTGACCTCAAGCCAACTCTCTGACCACATTTCCAGTGAACAGTCCCACAAGCCCTGCTCTCTGGCCATGGTCATTCACCAGGGCCCAGCATTTGATACACTTTCAGCACTCCATGTCTGTGCCTGGTCAGCTCCCTACAATTTTAAGAACTCAACGTGAAGTCCACATTTATATAGTCAAGATTAACAGAGGTAGAAGGGACATAACTGAAACTTCTTCATCTATTAGAAGTCACACACCTCTTTAGCATTACAAATATAGAAGAACTAAAGTGAGAAGCAGAGACAAGTTTAACATTACTGCTGACAAACATACCAGATAGAAAACCAGCTCTTGAAAGCAAGTAAGTAACTACATTTTGACTCTGAAGAGGTGAGAATTCTGTCTGTTTTGTTCCCCGATGCCTAGAACAGTGTCTGTCGCGCAGTAGAAACTAAATACCTGTAGCATGAACAAAAATATTGAGTGTTCCATTTGAACACATTGAGTGTTCGAGATCAAGAGGCACTTCATGTGTGGCACTCGGCCCCTGGCCGTGTGTGAGTCTCGGGGACAGCAGAGGGCACAAGGAAGCCATTCCCTGCCCTGGAGGAACTTCGGCCCGGCCAGGGACCAGCACGGAAGTATGTGCAGTAGCTCAAGTGGGGAATCGCCAATGTCAGAGTTTAGTTGCTTCAACTGTAAAGGGAGAAATTTCAAAATCCTCTGCTGTTTCAGAGTATGTTAGTTTCAGCACACTATTTACATTTCCCAGATGCAATTTCCTAGAGGCCCCGGGGATATGCTCTCTCTGTAAATAACTGTTGCTTATTACCTGATTTCGAGTTGAACTGATGGGACTGCAACTGCCTAATTTCCAAACAAATCAAATTAGAACTAATAAGAAAAGCTCCTTGGATACTAAGAAAACGGTGTAGCCAGTATATGGTACTGCTGCGAGGCACAAACCCTTCTATATTCTGACAACTACTCACTGCTCCAGGCTGACTGCTCAGCAAGCTGGGGCACGGGTTCCCTCAGCAGCACAAGGGAACCACCTCCTCAAGGAGTGAGAGAACCCCACTAGATAACAGACACGAAACGGCTCAGTATAAAGAACTCTCACAATGTTAGTTCATGCCATTTCCTCGCCTCAGTTGCTCACAGCAATGGCTGCAGACAGCCCACCACCTCCTCTACCTTCTTCCCCAACCAGGTTAGCCAACTAGGCCAGGTGTGCAAGAACTTGATCTTTTTTGTTAACTTCCCGAAATTGAAACTCTTGGCAGTCTCATATCTACAACTTAAAATGTAGCTAAAATCAGGTTTTAAAACTATTGAAAATGTTTATTGATTAATTGGGAGAAAGAAGATAAGAAAGTCAGGAAAGTAGACCAAAATCCTGTAATACTTTTGGCTCTTTTTATTGGACAGCAATATGATATAGAAAAAACAAGGAAAGTATCCAAAAAAAGAGAAAAGGTGGGTTCACTGCAGCATTACAACAGCAGAAAGTGCTGACCTATGTCTCACATTCAGCAGTATGGCCTCCTATACCCCTTATTGCCCTTAACTGTCAGGCTTCACCTTGGCAGAGCAGAAGAACTTAGTTCTTGGAGGTTTAAGAGTCCACTCTAGTGGTTTTAATTCAATAGGTTTAGTTGAAGACCTAAAAATTGCACAGACCACAAATGGCTTAAGCAAGGATATGGAAGAAAATGGAGAAGTATTACAATGAAGTTAAAAAGCATTAAACAAGTTACACAACTGTGTAAAAGATCTATTTGCAGGTGGACAGGAAAGGTGTGAGGCAGATTTTTCAAGTTTGATTTTTCAAAGTTAATCTAAAACATTCAAACTGAATTACTGCCCTCCTTTTATTCTGAGGGCTTGGTATTATGGTACTATATCGTTGTTTAGAGGATTGTAAAATCTATGTTCTCTCACACCAGGCAAAAGATAGACTTTGGATTTTCTGCACGCTTTAGCAGAAAACAGCTAATAGTGGTTTCTGTCCTTCCCATAAAGGCTTTGAATTAATGTTAGGGAAGAAACACTTGGTCTTAAGAAAATATCTCGGATCTGTCACTAGGCAAGGGGGCAAAGCATTCAGAGTCATAATTAACTACTTTCATAAACACAGCAACTGTTACAGCACAGTTAAAATCCAGAAATGTTCATACCATGACAGTTTATAATTTCATATATAATACTATTGTGATTCCCCTGAACCATCCCAAAGATTAAAAAATTTCAGTATTTGTTTTCAAAGAAAAAGTGAAATTTATTTAAATATGATTATAGTATTTATCTATGTATTCCTATATTAAAAGTTTTGGTATATTTTAATCCCCTAGCACCATGAGCCAAAGTGCATTATTTGGCATTATAAATAAGAAGGAATGAATCAAACAGCTTGCTAATATATAAAGTAGTCATTTATAATAGTCTCATGTTTGGAGCCAAATTTTAGGGGTTAATCCTGGGCAATTAAAGCATTTAACAGGTGAGCTCTTCTTCTCTGTGCTTCATTTATTTACCTGGAAAATTGTAATGCTCATATTTCCCATTAAAGTGGGCACTGTAGATGCTACAATCATTACCAGGTTAAGTCAAACCAATTGAGCAGGACTTCTTATCATCTTCAGGTAACTAATTTACTTTTATCTTCAGATAAGTAATTCCGACTTTGCCAAGAATTAACAGTCATGTGATGCTTTAGATACAGCAGAGCAAGAAATAACTTTCTACTTAGAACTGACACAGTGAAACAATTTACTCTAGCAGCCAGGTGGTAAGCCAGGTTATAAGCCAGGGTGCAAGCTTATAATCCCGGCACTTGGGAGGCTGAGGCAGGAGGATCACTGCGAGCTTGAGGCCAGCCTAGACTACATAGTGAGTTCAAGGTCAGCCTGAACTACCTAGTGAGACCCTGTCTCAAAAAAACAAAAACAAATACAATTTACTCTAGCAACTCAATTACTTGTGATATCTAGTAACACAATGCAAAGTCCTGGCCATGATGGGCCATCACAGGACAAGCTGCAGGTAAAAATACTACTCAACCCCCCAGGGGTAGGATGAAGGAACGCAGACAGTACTAAATATATATTTCCCTTGTCACAAACCAGCGACAACGTCGTAGATGGGCTGGGATAGGACTGGCTTTGCCAACTATTGGAATGGTCAGACTGAGAGACAGTCTTAGACTTTACAGGGATATTTAAAAAGGAATAAGGTATACTTAATCTAAAGCCAGGAGCAAAGATGATAGATACATAGATAGAAATAAAAACTTGGGCAGAGAACACCCCAGCATTGTTTTATAGCATAGTGAATTCATTCTGGACACAGTAGTTTTTGTCCAGTGAACTTCAGTGATTTCTCCCTGTAGCCAAGGGTCACAGCAAGTTTCAGCCAACTCAAGTGAATTTTTAATTCCAGAAAAGCATAAGTTGCTCTGAACAGGTTGGAAAAGGTGTGACAGTCCCAGTGATGGCCATTTTTATTCTGAAGCAGATGCCAACATCTGGAATGCTTACTGAACTGTAAACTGTGAGAACCAGGTCCAGGTATCCAGTCGGCTCCAGTCCCAGGGATTCCCCAAGATGAGTCCTGTGACCTTCCTGTGTCACATACCTCATGCTGGCTTCCCTCAGAGTCAGGCTAAGTTGGACAGCTGAATTTACCTTGGATCATTGTCCGGGGGCCTTTTCATTTGCCTTCTGTCATTGGACCCACCACCCATTCCTAAATTTGAGTCAGTACTTGTCTGGCTTCTGGGTGGATAAAACTTCACAAATACAATATTGAATACTTGAGGATGTTCTCCAAGAGCAATGTTCTTAAGGTGGCTGATGGTGTTATCTTGGAGAAGTGGGCTTTTTTGGTAGTTGCAGTTGTAATTGACAATATTTCAAATGGTTTTATATAAAAGATAAAATACATGTCCCTGGGAGAAAAAGACCCAAAGATAGAGTTTCTCTGAGGAAAAGGGAGTGTACAGAAGGAAGCCTCAACTTGAACGCACTGAGGCAATCTTGCACTAGGCTTCACCTTCTGTGGCACCTTCGCCGTGCCTCAGCTCAGCCGGACTAGAGCCTTTCACACACAGTACCTCATCTGATCTCGCAGCAAACAGGAACACCACTCCGGGCTTACTGCCAAATCATTGTATTACCCAGGGAAGACAGTATATCTATCGGGTTGCCACCTAAACCACCAGGAAAGCCCTTTCATTTTACCTCTTCCCCCTCCCACCAGGCTCAACACACTTTCTCAAACCCTAGACCCACGGTCCATCATTAGCAGCTGTCCAGTAGAAAGACACTGAGAGAGACATACTTTACATTTACTTATCCTTTGTGGATTTATAACTTTGACAATTGACAGTTCTCCTCCAATTGACTGTCAACTTTTTAAGGTGACAATAGGCGCACAGGTAACCAAAGTATAGAGTCTGTTTGGCTATCTTCAGCCTCAGTAACTTTTTCATTTTTAAGCAACTTCACATGGGCATGGTATAGGACACTCCTCTGGCCCAGACAGCTTTATGAAGTTTGGTATTAATGCGTGTGTCTGGAGACCTCATTACCTACAAGGCTAATTTCCAAATCTCTCTGCCTGCTGGAGGTGCTTACTGTGCCCATATCATGTGTGCACTTGTGAAATTAAGATTTATTGTGGTAAATATGAGTAACAGGGGCTAGCGATTTAGCTCAGTGGTAGGGTGGGCCTGAGTTCGATCCCCGGCACTAAAAAAAAAAAAGAAAAAGAAAGCATAACAAAATTTGCCATTTTAACCATTTTACATGGATAAGTCACTGGCCTTAAATACATGCAGAATATTATGCACCATTAAACTGTTTCCAGCAATCAAATGGAAATCTTATATCCATTACACAATAACTCACCCCATAATCACTATTCTTTCCTTTTCTAAGCACTTGCCTATTCTAGGTATCTCGAATATGTGGAATCATAAAATATATGTTCTTTTGCATCTGGCTTATTTCTCTTAGCACAATGCTTTTGGTTTGTCCACATTATGCCACATACAGGTTGAGAATCAGTTAATCTGAATCTGAAATCAGAACTGCTCCCAAGTCAGAAAATTTTTGAGTAATAATATAATACCACAAGTAGAAAATTCCATGCCATAAAACTTTGTTTCTTGCAAAAAATTATTCAAAATATTGCACAAAATTATCTTTAGGTTGTGTGTATAAGATGTATATGAAACATAAATGAATTTCATGTTTAGAGTTGGGTCCTATCCCCAAGATATTTTATGCACATGCAAATATTTCAAAACCAAGATCTCCAAAATCTGAAACATTCCTAGTCCCAAACATTTTGTATAAGAAATAATTCAACCTTTATCAGGATGTCATTGATGTTATGGCCAAGTAACAGCCCCATGTATATTCATACCACATTTTGTTTATCCATTTACCTGCCGACACACATTTGGACATTACCATCTGCATGCTCTTGTGAATAATGCTGCCTCGAAGACTGGTATACAAGTATCTTTCTGTCTCCTTGCTTTCAATTCTTCCGATCTGTACCTAAAATAAGTGAAATTAACTCTAACAATATATTTTATTTACCCAATATTATGGTTTGTTTCTAGATGTCCCCCCAAAGCTTCATGGAGTCACAGGTGGGGCTGGATCGAGTGTGTGATTACTAAATTAGTCCACTGATCAGTTTGGCATAGTTTTGCTGGAATCGGGGATATGATCCTGGGATGAAGAGTAGGAGTGCTACCCATCCTAAAGGTTGGTAGCCTGGATAAGATATAAGGAACAGAAAGAGACTTGTATACACCCTTGCTTGCCTTGGTGCCTTCTGCCTGTCTACCAGGCCACCCTGCCTTAGATACAGCTGCTTGTGGACTGAAATCCCTACAAACTGAGCTAAATAAACCTTTCCCCCTTAAATTTAGGTGTTGGGTATTTTGTCTCAGCAACAAGAGAAAAGTAACCAATACAGAATTTGGTACCAGAGAAGCGAGATCACTGCTGTGACTATACATGACCATGTGGTTTAGCAGGCTTTGGAGCTGGCTTGTGGGAAGGGGAAGAGTTAGGAAAAGTTTGAGAATGTCGCCTGAAAGAAAAGCCCTGGAAAGTCTTTGCAGGTTCATAGCGGGAGACGCTGGTCAGAGCTCAGAAGACCAGAACGCTGATGGAAAAGTTGCCAGAACAGACCAGCCTCGGGAGGTTTCTGCTGGGAAGAAGGCCTGCGTTGGCTGTTGGACTCCAGACAATGTGTGTTATGGCCTGGCAGAAAGTTTGTCTGTGATTTGCTTATGTCCAGAGACTTTGCCTGAGACTGAGATCAAGGACAGTGGACTTATTGATCTTGCAGAAGAATCTTGAGGCAGCCTAACTTTGAGGCGGTAGCATGATTTTTGTTGAGAATCAAGAGCAAAGAGCCCAGTAGAATGATTCAAAATGTTGTGAGTTTGGCCAGAAAGGAAGCTCCAGTAAAGTCTCAGCCTGCAAAGATAGAACAGAGGAGAAATTGGTCACTGAAAAGACTAGCAAGAAAAAGCCAAGTATCTCAGAAGAAAAGAGAAAAGATGGCCTGAGGGCAGCACAAGAACCAGCAGGACTCCAGCTTTACAGCCTCAGAGTTGGAAAGATGAGACTTGCTTTGAGAAGAAAATCCCAGTGCACCATGTTCCAGAATGGCGGTGGCCTAGGGAAGTTGTTTCTCGGGATTTGGCTCATAGATGCTCGCCCCCTACAGCTAAGACGGAAGGAAGCCGGGCTACTGCTCCAGCTGGTGGCAGACTCTGGTGTCCTCCATGTGGTGCTGGTTTTAGGTGCATACAGAATGCA
>PVJO010027457.1:0-19568 GCA_004026905.1 Hystrix cristata
TGTAAACTAAATCATTTTTTAACATGAGAGAATCTTTTATGGAAATAAAATATGAGGAGCTTGTGTTTATTTTAAAATGTATAACATAGATTCATTTTAGTAAGCCCTGGAAAGCACTAAATACATTAGGTCACTCATATTTCAGAAGAAAGTATATTTTGGAACAGATTTTTCAGATTTAAAAGAAAGTGGAGAAGAAGGTGTGTATTATTCAGTGCACGTTCATGTTGGAGCCTACAGGGTGACTTACTGCAGCAGCTCCAGGCGACTTGTCCAGGTCCACCCTGGAGCAGGAAACCCACCTTAGAGCCCACCGCAGGGTCATCAGAAGGGCCACTGCCGACCCCAGAGCGAATGAGCCAGGAAGCCTGCAGAGGGGGCAAAACCCTGACCAGAGCTCTGAGGATTTTCTGAGGCCACACACAGGCCCAGCGTGTCCCCAGTGTCCACTATAACAAGGCGGCTGTGGGCGATTAGTAGAGCAGGTTTGATTGAGGGAGGATTCATTTGGCAGCTCCTGAGTGACGAGAAAGTTCTGGGGTCAGTACCCAGAAGGGCTCAGCGGCCTGGGGGTGAACCAGAGCATGGTCCTTAGGCACGCTGATCTCTCCACTGTAAGGCTGCATTGAAAACTCGTCGGGTGGCGCTGCGAACACAGCGGGCACAAGCCGAGCATTTAAAAATCCTGTTGTTAGGAGGAGAGGATGAGCCAAAACCATCACTGGGGTTCTGTTCTTCTGGTGATGACGGACAGCCTGTTTTCACAGCAGGCTCCAGCTGAGCCAAGTAAGTGAAGCAGACAGAGCAGAAACAGAGATGAGAGTGATTGCTTTGCAGACACGGAGAGTTACCAAGGCCGCAGCCAAAGCAGCCAGAAGGATGGACGTAGAGTCAAGACAGAGCGGTGAGCCTGACAGCACTCTGCTTGCCCCTCCTCTTGCCAGGTAGCAAATAGAGAAGCTAAGCAGAGTATTCTGCCGTCTCACCGGGGTGAGGACAGTTAGATCCTAGGGCTTATGAAGGAGCAATGGGTCCAGCGCATACCCAGGGAGTCTGTGGGGAGTCTCCAGAGGGCCAGGACTCAGGGAGGACGCTCCTGGAACACAGCAGCAGGTTCAGAGAGGCGGAAATTCAGCCTGTCAGCCATCCAGGTTCAATTCTGATTAAAGTAATCGTTCCCAATCTGACCAACTGGCCAGCGGCCATATGTAGCCTATCTGGGGAGGTAAATCTCTACCTGAATCTCCAATTATCTTGACAAATCTCCCTTCAAAATGTTCTACAGTCAACAAGAAAGTATACAGCATACCAGAAGAAAAGATAAAATGATCAAAAATTGAGGGGAAAAAAAACACATTAGAAAGAAATTCACGGGGAGCCCAGATATTGAATTATCAAAAGTTGATTTTAAAATAGCCTTGAAAAAAATAGCCTAGATTAGTATGTTAAGATAACACAAGTCATGATTGAGCAATGTCAGTGAGAGTTATCAACTGCAAAAAGACAAGTAGAAATTCCACAGTTAAAACAATGAATTTGGATTTTAAAAATTAAGTAAATTAATAGTATGTTAGGCAAAGCTAAGGGGAAATTAGAGAAAAAGAAGAAAGCTCGGTATAATATATTTGAAATATGTAAAGAAAAAATGCTAAAAGAAAAATGATTGTCAGAGAAACTTGAAACGTGTGAGAAGCTTTTAAATGAATTACTCTACAAGGAAGAAAGAAAAAATAAAACAAAGGCAATATTTGAAAAGATAATGGCAGATAATTTTCCACAATTGATTAAAGACATTAAGGATCAGAAGTGCAAAGGTGGAATACATATGTAAGAAACCAAATTCCAAAAGGAAAATTTTAAGTCAGACATCGAGAGATGCCTGTCAAAGAAGCAACAATAAATCTGACAGCTGATTTCTCAATTTAATAACTGAAGCCAGACGATAAGGGATAACAACTTCAGAGTACCATAATAAGATGACTTCCTACTCATGTCTACAGCACATGAAAATATCTTTTAAAAAGTGAAGACATTTTCAGATAAATGAAAAGTGAGAAATACTCATGAATCATGCAAAAGAGAAGTATCTGGGTAAATACAAATAAGATATCAATTTTATATAACAGTAAAATGAATGATTTGTGGAATTTATATACATCAAAATAATTAAATTCAATTTATTAGATAATTAATGAGTCATATATATTATCACTTTCTAGTCATTTCTTCTACAATATCAGAGTTCTCTTACACAGTGCTGATTTAACAGATTGCTAAAGACCTTAGTCTCTAAAGGTTTCTCCCACACCTTCATCCACTTAGGAAAGTAAATATGCAGTATGTTCAAAATCTAATAAGCTGCAATATATAATCATCTTTAGCCTTTATACTTTCCTAGTGGTTCAGAAAATGAGTGTGAGTGTGCGCATGTGTGTGTGTGTGTGTGTGTGTGTGTATGAGAGAGGGAGTAGGGCAGAGAGAGATCATTTTTATATAAAGGCTTTAAAGTATTTTTTCCCAGGAATGTGTACTTGCCCTGCCCTGCTTATACTAGAGCACTGTCTTTAACCCTATGTCCGGTCATGTTTCAGTTTCACATGAGTGTGGAGTTATATAAGCAATAGTTTGGCAGTATCCATAGTAACAATGTGTCATGGAGGGGTACACTAGACTTTCATTTTTTTTTTTAATTCCTTATTTTGCGTGGGGCTTTTGGATGGCAGATTGTTCCCTATTGGCAAATTATATCGTGAAACAACACTGAAAGTCTTTTAAATTCCACACCACTCATATTAATGACCATCCGCTATGCCCTTCAGAGCACAGTGCTCACTGAAGAGCTCTTTCTTCAGGAATTCTTCGCCTGGCTGGCATTCATGTGCTACTCTGTGATGCTGTTGCTCAGTGGTTCATGCTGGTGTTCCACCATGATGGTGTGACTTGGCCTCCCATGATGGTGTTCCTCCAGGATGGTTGTCCTCTTTTCTCCATGTTGATCCTGCTCTGTGTGGTGTTCCTCGTCCTCTGTAATGGCTCTTCTGTGTCCTCCATCAAGTTTGCTCCCCTATGATGGGAGCAAACTGGACAGAGAAATGCTGAACATATTTTGCTTGATGAATCAGTAAATGAAAACTTATGTGCATAAATATGCAATGCTATGAATTAGCTCTAGATCGGTGGTGGCAAACCTATGGCACTCAGGACATGGCAGGCTGTATCATTGAAAGCTCTGAAAGGTCACTATCACTCATCTAGATTGTTCCCGGTAGGCTCATGTATTCGGAGGTGGGCTTCTGGAAGGGGACTGGCTCATAGGCAACCATTTTCATCAGGGGATTCACCCACTGGCGGGTTCATAGCTGAATGTGCTGGGGGGGGTGGCGGCTGGGTCAGAAGATCTGGGTTGGGGATGTGACCTGCAAAAGTGTATTCTTGTCTGTTCTTCCTTCTAGCCTGCCTCCTGGATGCCATGAGTTTAGCAGCTGTCTACCTCAGTGTCCTTCCACCATGCTGTTTCTGACTAGGACCTAAGCCCTTCCCATGGAATGAACCCCCAAACCATGAGTCAAAATAATTCTCTCTTCTTTTAAATTGAAAGTGCCAGGTATCTTGTCCCAAGGTCAGGGAAGTGACTAATACAAACACTGTGAGAGAGAGAGAGCTTATATTGATTTAAGAATGACTAAAAAGCAATGACATATTCATTCCAATTGTGTTGAATTTTTAAAAATTACTTTTCATGAACTGTAATCCTATGACCCACACTTTTATTGTTTTTTGTAGTCAGTATTTTTTGAAGGCCAAGGAGGAGGCACCCTCTTGTCTTCCACACTGCTTTTTCTGCCCACTCTGGAGTACTAGCAAGCTTTTACCTTTCATTTCAGGGCTATGTGATATCCTTAATAAAAATAGATTTTCTCAGCCTGTGCAGTGAGTTCTTTTAACAAGTAATGAGAACTGAGTGCAATTTGACAAGAGCTTTCCATTCTGTTATTCACTTTTCCTTCAAAAATAAGGATATGAACAATTTTAAAACTGTCAGTTCTTTTTAAAAAGTTTGAGGAATTCTTGATATATGTACACAAATATTTCCTTATTCCAATTGGTCTAAGTTCTAAAGAGATTTTTAATATATTTCCTTCCTGGAAGTGCACAAGAAGAAATAAGATTTACTGACAAATAAGCATACCCAGACTTCAGTGTTTTTGCACTTAGTAATAGGGACTATGCTTTTGTGAACTGTGATTTCACCGTGCCTTAATCGAGAGATTTTCTCCATCACTCCCCCTTAAAGAGCAAATATTAAAACTTTGTTTACACTAGGTACAACTCCAAGAAGTTTCTTAGCATGAAATCGTGGGTGTCACTTTGTTAAGCATTTTGTTTTTCTGCTCCTCTAGGAATTCAATAAAGTTTATGCCTTTTATTGAAATGTTAATATTTGAGTTTTCCTGAAAATTTAAAGGCAAATACCTTTATAACTCCAGTGATAGTAAAAATCTGACTATGAACTCTTAACATAACTTAAAAGCAGTAAGTTACCATTAACTAGATGCCTCTCTGAAGGGTGAACTTACCAAAATGGAAGCAAAGAAAGAAACAAAGCAAGATCTATCACACACTTAATATTCTGAAATGCCTTCGGCTTCTCCTAGTTATAGTATGTAATGACTTTTAAAATTTGAATTTATTTTAAATGAATAATAAAATGATGTGAATATTCTTCTCAAATAGCAATGCATTTTAGTAAGCAGGGAAACTATATTGCATTTTTATTACAACTAACTCAACAACAGAAGATAGGTAGCTTGTAGAGGTCAATTATATGCTGATATTTCACTGATGAAATACTGCTCACTGAGGACACACAGAAGAGACCAGAGACAGCAAGCCTGAATGTTCTGCCCTGTGCCTAAGTCAGAACCGCTGTGCGTTCAATTCTGTCCCCAGGAGGTTGTCCACGCTTCTGCAGAGTCAGAGCAACCTGATGGCAGGTGAAAGCGCACCGCTGGCGTCCCACCTTTCACACACACACAACACACACACACACACACACACACACACACGCACACTCCATCTGTAATTACAAGAGGGCGAGATACTGTGGAATGTAGCGGAATTGTAGAGAAATAGAAAATATGTTGTGTCTTGACCATGATTCATCTAAAAAGCCTTTAACGAAGGACACTGGAATAGTGATGGCTCTCAACAAACAAGGAGAGAATAGAGCAAAATGGGATAGCCAGCATTTCGTCGTCATGATGGGTTGAAAGAGACAGGTTCCTCCATATTAGAAAATGAACAAGTTTAGTTCTCTGTTCTCCATCTACATACATTAATAAAAATGCTGCCTCAATACTCTTACACAAGTGTTTTTTTCCCCCCAATTAGCTCAGCATCAGTGATAACATCTCACTTTGCTCAGCTTTTGTGAATTGGAAACAAAGAGAAAAATGTCTTCTACAGACTAAGAATTAAAGGGTTAAAATAAAGGTGATAAACTATCCCTCAGCACCTCAGAGAACAAGTAAGGAGAAACCCCACTCCCTCCTTGGCTTATGATGTGCATAACAAGGCCATTAACTGCCAGTTCATTGCTACCAGCATAACAAATGCATTCATGGCAACTTTGTCAGGCCTGTGTGTGCACACTGCGAAGGCCAGGCACGAAGAACTTCTGCAATTGTTTCATGGCCACAATTGCAAACAGACAATTCCTAAATTGCAACTCGCCTGGGAAAATAGCAAAGAATGCAGCTGCCAACTTGGGAAAGAAGTCCCCATTTTGGAGGTGCCGAGGAGTCAAGAGCAGCCCAGCAGGTCCCGGAAGGAGATGCGCCAATAATCCTGAGGTGGCGGCAGCCTGCCTCCTCGCGGTTCTAAATTCCGACCAGCCCGCCTGTGCACTGCCACAACTCCCACACCGCACCAGGGTCTTGATGTCTGGCCCAGGGGGCTCTTTCCACACTTTCTGCTCTAAACACCAAAATGGTTGCAAATGATGGTCTATGTAAGCTTTTTGTAAATGTTCCTTCTGCTTACTTTTTGTGATAACACATTTATGGAAGGTGAGATCTCGAATGCTATTTAGGTGCACTTGTAACAACACGGAATTTCCTTTTGTAATGTATGCTGATTTAACTGCAGCTGGTCTTCATACCAATTTTCGAGAGGGTCTGAGAATGGCTATTTGTGGCATTTACTATCAGGGTGCTCTCTAGCACACCCTTGGAAATACAGACACTGTGTTCATTTCTCTGAAAACAAGCCATGTTCTTAATATTTTAAATTCTCGCCGAATAGTTAATCAACATTTTAGGACGTTCAAGGCATTTTAGATTTGGAATAGTAGCCCATCCCCACCAGCTTGCCCCAGCACTAGTGCATGGATATACCACCAGTGGTTAAGAGCCAGGTGACAGCAAGACATACAAATTACAGTCCTGTTGTGAATGTGTTAATGTTGTTGAACATTAAATGTTCAAGAGTACGATTAAAATTAAAATTGTCCTGGTGTATAGAATGTGAATAAATTTAATCTCACACACATGGAATGCTTAGCATAGTATCTGAAATTTCCTCACTTCTGAATATGCGTTATTAAAAACACGTTAACAATAACAATGCATAGCTGGGTGCCCTGGTATAAACCTGTAACCCAGCACCCTAAGAGGCTGAGGCAGGAGACTCTCAGGTTTAGGCCCAACCTGGGCAATTTAGTGACCTATGGATACTCTGCCTCAAATTAAAAGAAAAGCTGTGGTGGTAACTCGTATGAAGACCCCGTGTCCAAGTCCAGCACCAAAAAAAGATACAAGCCAAAGAATTATGTCAGCAAAAATAACGTATATTTTTGGTGAGTATTGTTCCGAGCAGCTCGAGAATTCTAGAATATGAGTAATGAAATGAATTAGCAAGAAAGTGGGAACTATGGAAGATGACTGGTTTGTTCTTAGATTATATGATTTTGTGCTATACACTTGAGGACATCATTAACAACACAATTTCGTAAGGATTTTCTAAGATGAACTGAAAATTGTGTGTGTGTGTTCTTCTAAGGAAACATGGGACACAGTTTGATCTTGTCAAAGTGGCCCACGTTTCCTTGGCAGAACTCAGTGTCATACATTTCTGTGGGGCCGTGATTTTCCCAGAGCTGCCTGAGCTCTGTGGTGTTGGTCCCATTTCCCATGTCCTGTCTGATCTGGAGCCTTTTGTCTCTGTCCCTGCTGCCCGTCTCTTCTCCAAGGAGCTCCTGGGACTCTACACTCTACTATGAGCATGAAGACATCCCATCAAGGTCTAAAATCTGAGCCCCGAGAGCACCTTTCCCCAGCTGTCTGTCGAGTAGGTACCACTTGTGACATATTAGGAATTGGCTGAGTGGTGATGAAGAAATGGTCTTGTGTGCGTACCATAAACAGATCTATAACACCAAGAGCAACCACCAGCTACAGTGTGCACAACAGGTCGGGTGGAGCGTGAACACACAGGCAGAGGCCATTAACTTTTCCTGCACTCTAGTCAGAGAAGCTGATCTGGGAACCTAGGTGAGCCTAGACACAGGCACAGGATCGCCACAGGTAGCCCTCAGCAAGTCCAGAGCTTTGGGCCATCACACCTCAGGAGGGTCCCAGCGAGGCACGGATGTGTGTCCAAGCCATCTCCCTGCCGAAGGCCACACGGGGCATTGAGCTGAGTCTGCTCCAGAAGGCTGCGATGGCAGAACTGGGTCTCCCCTGCTGCTGGGGATGACACAGGCAGGCTTTGGGCAGAGGGTGACACAGGACACACAAACAATCTACAGGAGGTCTGAAGATGGCTCTCGATGAGCCCCAGCTCCCGAGGCTCCTGAGGGGCTCCTTGGCACTGACAGCCAGTGGTCACCACATTCGGATAAACATTACCCATCAGCCCTCCTGCCGCGGGGATCTCTGATTTTTAACGTTTGCCAATTTCCATGGTACAGATAGTTCTCCCAAGTCAGATTTCAAGCTTCTGATGAGAAACTTATTTTTAATTTGGACCTTATTTTATTCTTTTTTTTTTTTTTTTTTTTTTTTTTTTTTTTTTTTTTTTTTGGTGCTGGGGATCGAACTCAGGGCCTTATGCTTGCAAGGCAAGCACTCTAACCGCTGAGCTACATCCCCAGCCTATTCTTTTATCCAGTTGCATTAACTAAAATTTCTAGGAGAATGTCACATAGTAGTAGTAAAAGTAATTCATTGTCTTTCATTGGAATCATTTGGGATTATTCCATTAAAACAATACAAACAGAGGGGAGGGGCGGGGAAGAGGGGGGAGAACCAAGATGCATCATGTATAGGTACAAAATAAATGTAATGAATGTGACCATTGTATGTAAAATGTACCAATACATGTTCTTGGTTTAAAAAAAAATACAAAATGTTTTTAAAAAGTTACTTCACTGCTTCTTGTACTAGGTAACATTTACACAACTCAAGATAAGTACAAAATTTGTATTTACTAATTTAAAATTGTTTATTTAATGAACAATACCAGTTTCTATAATATTCTAATATTTTGAATATGTGTCCTAAAAATTATGGTAATTATATTTCAATGAATCTTCTTATATGTGAACATTTACATTTGCTCCAAAATTCTACATTAATACTCATTCAGAAGATTTAATTAACATTTAATCAGTGATATTTGGTGTAGTTCTTTATGTGGGTTTTCTCCAGTATCTCTGAATTTTATAAAACATTAGAAAAAAAATGTCTATATACTGGGATTTTTTTTAAAATATGGATTACGTGTTCCTTAAATACCTTCAGATTTCATCCACGTGACTCCCTGGCCTCCCTCCTGTCTCAAAGGAGCCGAGGACCACTCGCTCGCGTAGCCGGGGAGGAGCAGATGTTCACTGAAGGAAAGCCACACGGGACCAAGCAGCCCGCCAATCCCTATTGTCACTTGTAATTTAATTTTCATTAGCATATGTTGGCGGTACATAATGATTACCTTCATCTGGGGAGTTGGGGCATGTACATAAGACATCTTAATTCTTTTTTCGTCCCCTTTTCTCCATCTCTTGGTCACTTTCTCTTCTGTTGAAAAGTGAAGTTAAGTGGGATTTTTACAGGACCATGAGCATTTATATGATTTACCCACTTTGGCCCTTCTTTTTCACATGCCTGTACTAAGCACTTTTCAGCACTGCTACACTTTTAATATGGTTGTGTTAAAAAAAGAAAAAAAAGACATAGCATTAGTTGTAAGGGTGTCTGGTGCTCTTTCTCATCAAAGGGGAATACCCGCTAGGGTTCGGAGACTGATCACTTAGTGAAAGTATGAACTAATGGGGGATCCTTTCACAGCTTGGATTAGTTTTCAATTACAAATAGTTCATAAAGTGATTACTTGAAAAACTCAAAGTTTATACGTAAGCATTCCTCAGATGAAAACACAAAATAACAAAGGGCAAAATATCTGCGTGGCATTTACGATCAGGTTTCTTAAAGCTCTGAAAAGACCTTAGTTTTAAAATAGCACGGTAGATGCCTCCTTTTATGAACCATCCCGAATGCCTCGTCTCACCCGCAGGGTCTTTGAAAATCTCCCCTCCACTCCCAGCTAAGCAACTCACCCGGCGCTCGCCAGTGACTGAAATGAACTGCTTTCTATATTAACAGTTGATGCACGCCCAAACTCTACCGTAATACTCATTTGGAAGTTGGGAATCTATTTAGTCCCTGAACTTTGTTCTAGTCCTCTACTTACGTGAGTTTTTCCCATTGCTCCTGGTTACAGCAACACAGTTTACATTAGCCACACTGTGGAAACCTTCTGCATGTCCATCAACAGATGAAAAGATGGAGAAATGTAGTATATATCTCAGATAAACTGTTATTTCACCACAAAGGGGAATGAAGTCATGTTGTCTGCAGGAAAATGGGTGGAACTAGAAGCACCACACAGACTGAAACTAGCCAGACTCAAAAAGTGAAGTATTGCATATTTTACCTCCTATGAGAAACTTAAAGACATAGCAATTGTTAAATAATTAAAATAAGGGAGAAAGGACTGGAACCCAGAAGAGTGGGACGGGGAAATTCGAGAGGAGAGAGGAGGAGATTGACATGGATTCACTGTTCATTGCAAGGACCCGGCACGCACTGCTAAAACACACGTGGGGGAGCCTGTGTCTGCCCAACACTCCATTCGCAGCGGGCCTGCTCTGGGGGAGCCCAAGTGTGCAGCCCACACTGCTTCGGAAGCCCTGCACCTTGCTCTACGTGAAAGCTGTCATGTCCTTTCTCCCGCATCCCCGCACTCTCACAGCTGAATGTCTGGGTGTCTCTGCCTCCCGCACACCTCCTGCTCCTCCTGGACCCCAGCATGTCTTCCCAGGTGTGCATTCTGCCCTGACCGCTCAGTTCCGAGGCCTCTACCCTCGGACAGATGTCTCACTCAACCGTCTCTTGTAGAGTCCTGCAGAGTCCTGTCATCACAACAAGGAACGACTGCACCACCCCAAAGGCTCAGACCCAGACCCGCTTCCTCCCTCTGCAACCAGACCCCACGCATGCTCTGCCTCTGCTGTGGCCACCTCCAGTCCTGCTGGCCTCCCGCAGCGGCTGAGTTCTCTGCACACCAGCTCGCTGCAGAGAGAATGCTGCTGACTGAGCAAATTGGGGTCACAGGGACCCCAGCATCAGGAGAGGAGCTACCAGCAGGAGACCCCGCTGCCGGCCACTGTCAGGGAACTCACCATCGGTAAGGAGTGTGAGTAACGGCCAGGAGCACGGAGGGAAGGGACCTGACTGACTTTTCAGGAGTGGATTTAAAGGAGACCACGAAATGAGGGGTCGCGCACTCTCTGGAATGAAGTCTGAAAGGGAATTTTATGTTCTCATCAGAAAAATATGGAGGTTTTTGTTACGCAAATTATATAGAAGAAATATGTAAAATTTTATGTACAATGCCTAAGACATTGCTCCTTATCCATAGTCATCGTCTCGTCAAAAAATTTGCCTTTCCAGAAGAACACACTCAGAATAATTAAGAATTAATTCCCTGAAATGAATGCTTTGTTCCTGAATCAATACAGCATTGTCCCTGTTAATTCTGTTACTGTTGTCATTTCCTATTTATAACAAATTTTGCTGTTTTTAGACTAAGTCCAACTACAAATCTTTCAAGAAAAGTTCATTTTGAAAGAGACAATGAGCAATAACTGCCATCTACAGAATAAAATGCTTCTATTTCCTCATATTTGAAAGAAACTACAGGCAGCTTTCCCTAGTCAGTCAACAATTACACAAGCAATAAAGATCTGATGCTAATTGATTGAATGCAATAAGCTGCATGGTTTCTATTAGTAGTACTTCTGATATATTCATCAAACATCTTCTGCTTTCTAGTTTGAAAAAGAGATATAAATATGTTATCTTATTAAATCCTTAAACTCCCCCTTTGAATCTAAAGTCATCCCTGGTCCTCGTATAACCCAATCTTTCGAAATGATTTTTGTCTGACACATATTCTTTGTCTCTTTTTAAATGTACATGAACACTTTCTGAATTTGTATTTTTCAATCCTGTGGATTACAAATCAAACTTTCTTTTCATGAGTGATGCAACAGAAGGTGAAATAAGATACAGAAATAATAAACAGTAAAATCCAGATCATGGTGTACTTCAGTATGCTAAATTACAGCAGAGATTTCTCTGAAGAATATTATCATTAACTCCTGTAAACCATCATATTCATCGTGTGAAAAGTTATGTATGTGAGCTTTGCTTCTCTCTCAGCCCAGAACTTCTCCTGATGAGTCTTGCAGGCTCCTCACCACACTGGCACTAGAACTGTGTAGACAGGTGTGCGTGGTCCCAGCCCGAGAGATGCTTGTGACACAGGCAGAGAGACACCAAATAATAAGGCAATATCGACCGGACAGGGTAGGCTTCAGGACCATGAGTACTCTCGGATTAAAAATTATGAGGCTTTAAATTGTACACACATATTTGTACCTGTCTCTCTCTGTGTAATTACAATGGGAATTCTTCATCAAAATTCTCTCTAGCCACAATGGCATGCCTTTAATGAGATAAAAAAGCATGAAAAATTTGCTCTCAGATTTCTTCCGTTCAACTTTACTAGTACCACCCAGCAGCAGTGCAAATTAGATAAAGAAAGCTTTCCTGAAATAGGATGATCACAGCTGCAGGGATTGATACATAAGTGCCGGAGCTGTCCCTTCTAATCCACGGGTCCCTCAACCATTCCGAAAACAGTACTGTGCTCTTCTGCTGCTTGATTAACACATTACCCTGCGCTCCTGGATGTACACAGGGGAAAAGAGCGCCACAGCGAGGGGCGAAGGCTGGTCGCCTTGAGACACCAGACAGCAGACATCCCTCTGCGGGGCAGTCTGCACTCCGAGACGTCCTGCCGGTGGGCCTGACTCATTGCCCAGAACACAAGTGTGACTGTCCCCACGTCTGCCCTTGCAGACGTGGAAATCTCTGAAGGTATCCAAGATCCTTAAGACCCATTTTAGATCCACTCCATTCCACACCGAATAATCTTGATAAAAACTAACTCTGGTGAGAATTCAGTCCCGTGATTATGTCTGAAATAATTCCACCTGTTGACCATGAACATGAGCACCCCTGGAGGGCTTGGCAAGGGCTGCTGCCGCTTTAGTCGCCAGAGCTGTAACTAGGCAGAATATTATTTGAATCACCGAAAGAGGGTGAGTTTTAAAATGAGGTGGGGTTTGTGGTGAGCTTGTTAAAATAAGGAATAGCTACTATTATTTTTGTAGAAGAAAATGGATTTCTTCAACACTCAATAAAATTCTTCAAATAAGAAGTGTCTTTGCACACAAATCAAATATTAAAAGAGTTATTCATCTTTAGGCAGGACATATATCTTCAAGAAAAAGCCCAAAGTAAATTTTATGTTTATTATGACCTTTGTTCATTTCCACAGCTTCTGTACAAGATGCTCTGACTCTACACAAACTCTAACTTTAGATTGTAGTTAAAATGTTTAGGGTTGCCTTCGGCCCCGGGTCTGAAAAATGACTAACATCCTAGGTCTCCAGAGAGACTGTAAATCTTGCAAAACAAAGAACACAAAGTGTCCTGATTCAGAACAGAATAAGGTTAAAGAACTCCCCCGTGGGTGTCCAATCAAGGACACTCACAGTGCCCCACAGGGGAACACATGATCTCCTGACTGTGTGGCCAGCAGGAAAAGAGACTGAACCCAAGGGTGGCCTATCCATCCTAGAGGAAAATTTTCCAAACTTATCAGATGGAAAATCTCTATAGCATTAACAGAAGAAAGGGTGGGAATTCTGAGCTTTACCATTCCTTTTTACGTTGAATGAGTCTCCAGGATAATAAAGATAGAAAATCACAGAAGTCTGATAAATCAACATTACCAAAGTGTATTCTACTTAATTACCCTCCTGTGCATTCCTTTTGATTACACATTTGGCTACCTGCAGGATTATACAATAAATGTTTAACAGGCAGCACAGCACAGGCAATGACTGGGGACAGCAACGTGGATGAAACTCTCTAGATTTCAAAATGACAACAGCAATAATCATCACTACTCACAGAGTGGATATTAGGGGGTAAGGGCTTTCCATACAACTGTGTCATCGTAACCGTCTACACAAGTAGATTATGCTCGTCTTAGAGCTAAAGGTACATTCCAAGAGGTTTCCATAAACTGTTCAAAACAGCAGTTAATAATGCAGACTCGGGCACGCAAAGCCTCAGGTGCACACACTCAGGTACACTCCCACACCCCTCCTCACGGCATTAACTGCTAATAAAAGGTTGTGTGTTGGTCTCTGGGACAGAGATCGCCAGCTGGCCCCAGTCTCTCGGCCTTTCCTTTGCACTGTGTGGCTGTTCCTGGCTCAGCAGTCCGGGTTGGGAGTGTGAGTCTCTGCTCTCCTTGCTCAGCTGGGACCATGTAGTGGAGACATGGCCAGAAGATCGTGGGTGGGAATGACAAACTTCTCTTCCAGCTCTGGCCCCTAGAAGCCTTTTATATCTATCATCTTACACCCAGGATGACTGGGGAAGCTCTAAGTGGAAGACGTAGCGATGACTAGAGGTGTAGATTTAGCTATAGCTAAAGATCTGCTAACTGTGTGCAATCAAAATGCATCACTGTGGACACCAATGTGAGGGCAGAGCAAAGTTGGTATGTTCATTGATTCAAAAATAGTTCAGAGAATCATCGATGCCTTCTCCTAAATCCCGTCAACACATAGAACTTGCCAAATGCATAGTGCATCTATTTTAGTATCTGGATTATAACTGAACGCAGTGGATTATAACAATTTCCCTAAGTACTTTCCTTCCTAAAGAAAATGTTACTGTTTAAATTCAACACTAAAGAATATTTTTTCAAACTGCGTTCTAAAATATCACCATAGAATGGATAAGAGGTTGACAAAACTGTTTCACAAAAGTGGGGGGTCGGCATTCGCCCCCACACACAGAAGGACAGGACGTGTGGGCTGATCTCCTCTTCAGGGAAATTCATGCGTGAGGATAAGTTCTTAGCCTTGAACTTGGGAGGAAAATCTGAATTGTAACTAGTTTATATGTCTGAAAATGACAGTCTATCTTGCTTCAAGCAAAACATTTACTCATCGCCACATTTATCTTGAGTTTTAGGAGGTTATCTTCCTAAGACAAAAATTAATATAATGCAAAAATGTACCCCAAGGTAATTTCCCTCTTAATTAGATTAAAAGCTTGAAAGCAAGACAGGGACAAGTGTAACTACAGAAAGAAAGTCTGGGAGTACCTTGGAAGTGTCCACCAGTTTTTAAACGTCAGACAATCTGTGTCGATGTTTTGGAAGACTGGACTGCACTTCCTATTTAAATCGTGCAGTGGGGTGAAAAGCGCTGGCAACCTGGTTCTATACACTGAAGCCAAAGGAAGTCATGGCCTGGGGCAGTTGTGGCGAACCTTTTTAGAACTTTCAGTGACACAAGCAGCCCGCTGCTGCGGCATGTGTGCGAAGGGTTCGCATCTCCGGTCTAGGGGTTCAGCCGGAAGACCCAGCAGGACATCTCAGAAGTGGCCACTACGGGAGACATTTCAGAATCAGCACCGGTCCCATTCTTTGTCTCCAACACACTTTAAGGCGATTTATCTCATCTAGTCTCGAGATCTATTCTGGTAGGTAGGTGTGATACTTGAAAGTCGGGGGGACCTCAGATGAAATTCGATGGCGCTATAGCTGATAAGGGAGATTAGGACTTGGATGCTGTAGTGTTAGGAGTTCAGTACTCTCCCACCAGCACTGGCCAGGTGTGAGGAAGTATGAGAGGTTGTTTACTTCTCACCATTATTTCTGCACAGTCTTGCCCCTAAAGGGATTGCATATGATCATTATGACCTGCAGTGCCTTCCAGTAGCTAGAGAAAAACATTAACAATTATGGCCAAGTGGAAAGTGAAAGACTCGTTATTCAGGTCTGAGCAGAAACTACGAAAGAGACCGGGGGTTTCTGTCCCTCCGTCTGCCCCTCCCCTTACCTCGCGAACCGCACCTCCCAGTAAATGCCGTGCAGAGCCCGGCTGGCCTCTGCACACCAAGGCCGGGACAGAAGCTCACAGGGTGGAACCCATTCTGCAGCAGTCACCACACTGCACCCAGAAGAACTAACACGCCGTGTAGTCTCAGACTGTGGCGTGAGGGGAAGGCAGCCTCAGAGAGAGCCATTGTCCTCTGAAAGTAGCTTTACCCTCCACGTGGCTTTTGAACAGGTGTTTCCACAGAAGACAGAATACAGCAAGAGCTAAAGCATGTGTTGGTGAAGCTGCCAACAGCATGCACGGAGATGAGGGCTGCGGCCCACTCCCGGGGGTGAGCGGATTACTGTAAAAGATTCCTTCCCTCCCTGTGGACCTAAAGGTCCTGCACCTCCAGCTCTGCCTTGGAAAGTGGTGCTGCTGGGGGTTGCATTAAAGCTGGAAACTCTTAGTAAAAAAGAATTAAGACATTCAAAAGGTCTCAAACCAAACCAAGTATTAGCTAAGGAAGTTGAAATAGAAGCTTCTACCGTCTAGAGAAATCAGCAACAGACATGCTTGCTTCAGGCTTGGCAGAAAGGAAAACGTACCTGTAATATAAAGTGGACAGTTCAGACTTAACCCGGCAAGACATGTCTCAGGGCTGTGTACACAAAGACAGTCAGTATGAGGGATGTATATGTGTTATTACAGCTATTAAGATATGCAAGTGTTCAATCACTTCACACGTGAAGGAGCTCACAGGGCACTCAGAAGGTGGAAGTCCTGCATCCTTTCACGCCAGGGCAAATGGCAATTATTTCTTGACAGAAATGCGTTGTCTTACTGTTACATTGTTAATATTCTTCGTATCTCACTGACATAATCCATAAAGAAGCCACCAGAAGTTATAGAGTATCGACACAGAAAAACCAGCAGTAAGCCTTTCTACATGATGCTTGTAACACTTTGAAAATGGTGTCTTGTAACTTCTGCTTATTCCTTATTAATATTAGACAAAAATTAGCTTCTGCAAGTTGAATTTATCTTAAATCAATAAATAAAAAGAAGATTCATCTTTAATTTTCCTATTATGAAAATTATGAAGATGGATCAAAAAGAATACGACGTCCTAATATTCAGATTACTTATACTTTACTTTCATAAAGCCCCAATTTTTTCTCATTAAATATCATTGATTCTCCAGCAGAAATTCTAAAGAATAAATCTCAAGAATGATTCTAATTCTAAATAACTAATGAGGAAATGAAAATTAATATATGATGAGAGTGGTTTGGATTCAATTTTTACAGAGACATGGCTACATTAGTGAATTTAAGGAAAGGTCAATACTAATCACATCTTTACAAAT
This sequence comes from Hystrix cristata, assembly GCA_004026905.1. Classification (NCBI taxonomy): domain Eukaryota; kingdom Metazoa; phylum Chordata; class Mammalia; order Rodentia; family Hystricidae; genus Hystrix; species Hystrix cristata. The sequence continues at coordinate 16,899 of PVJO010027457.1, forward strand.
ACTGATTTCTTACACTCTAGGACAATAGAAAAAATAGGCACTAGAAATATGATCTATTAACGAATTTTTATATTCTTTTAAATTTTTCTACATTTAAATCCATTCCTTTTTGGAATTCAATTGAACTTTTCTCTTACTAATCCAACGTTCCAATATTTTAAGAAAGGATCATATCAAAACCTTCTGTATTAAGATGATAATGTGGGAAATCCCCATCATTTCAAATATCAGTCTCTATCTGAAATGTACAAGAGTTTGATTCCTAGAACATTCACATGACTATTAAGATAAATATCTTTATTTCTTCAAAAGAAACTCGATGGGTTAAAAAAAAAACGGAGAAAGTCTAGAGCAACTACTAAGTGATTCAACAACATATTTATTTGACTTAGCAAATTTAGTGCAAATGTAAGAACATAAAATGAATGTAACTATTTCAGTGAAAATTACCTCAAAATGATAAGGATTGTCTGTTATGTCAAAAAGTGTGATTTTATTTTTAAATTTTGAGTGCCGTTCTAACCAGAGATCTTGTTAGATTTAGGGTGATCTGTGGTACTAGTAAAGTTGCAATGAAATCTCAGATTTCTCAATGTTTGCAAGAACATACATTTTAAATATCTTGTGGAAGTGTGTTTTGTCTATAACTTACACATATTACTTTTGATAACTTTGGATGATATTATATTTCCTAAATGGATACTAATGTTTATTTATGTGTTTCTAAATTACAAATTGGCATATTAATTATATTAGAGAAACTAGACTCAATTTAGTAGCAGTTGTGAACTTCAGATATTAGATAAGTGATTTTTATTATCTTAACTTATGCCTATTGTTTTTTCTTTCTTTTTTTTTTTTTTTTTTTGGTGCTGATGATCAAACTCAGGGCCTTGTGCTTGCTAGGCAAGCACTCTAACCACTGAGCTAAATCCCCAGCCCGACTTAAGTCTATATTTTAAATTTAGTTCTGTAGCAGTAAATCAATTCCAAAGTCCCCAGTGATCAGTAAAGGAGGCAGAAGTATCCTGTCCTTAAGACTTTCCACTTTAATTAATTCATTTCTTTAGTTTAGATCATATAGAGACTGAATCCAATCTATCCAAGGCACCAGTATCTAGACCGGAAGCTGCAGTATGAATTCTGGGAGAGGCACAAGTGGTGCACACCTGTAATCCCAGCATTCTGGGAGGCTGAGGAAGGAAGATTGCAATTTCAAACCTGATCTAGGGAATTTAGCAACATAGCAAGACCCTGTCTAAATATAAAAAATAAAAAGGGTAGTTCAGTGCCAAGGCCTTGGATTCAACACCCTCCCCCCCATACACACATGGAAAAAAAGAAGAATCCTGCCACGTCCAGGACCACACTCTAGGTTGGAACTAAAGCCCGGGGCCAGAGGGGAAGAACCAAGGCCAAGTGGCCCTGCCTCTGCGACCAACCTCCCTGCCTGTTTCTTCTGTGGCTTCTGCTTCTGGCTCCGCTATGACCCTAACAGCTGTGATTACATGGAAGTCTTCAAGCATCTCTGAATCTTCATATTGTTAACAGAAAAGCTAGCTTACAACTGTTTAAAAAATGAGTCTAAATTTATATGTCTCAGAATGATATACAATAAAAAAACTATTCATTCACCTTCCATCTTATGTGCTTTACAAGTTTAATGATGACACTTATGCACAAAATATTTGTGGTTAATTTTCAGAAATTTGAATATAAATAAACTTACTCAATGTTTAAATGTAGTGTTTTTTTTTTTTCCTATTCAAACCAAGCTTCTACCAAAGACGTAATACTCTGATAACAAAAGGTAATTACACATGACTGACTTTGCCTCCATTATTTGGGGCTCAGCATCTCACCTGCAAACGTCAGTCTTTGCCGGAGGTGGGAATTGCCCTTGGTGGGGGAAGGGGGTGTCCAGACCTTGAATAGAGAGACTAAGTGCTGCCCAGAACACCAAGCAATGAGCCCCACCCAGAGTGCACCTGAACTCTCGCACAGCTGATGTGGAACTGAACACATACTTGGGCAGATGATATTGTTATAATCACAGAAGTGGGTATTGTACTGTTGTGATCACAACTCTCAGAAAAACTTCAAATATAATTTGAATTGAAGACATTAACCATGGACATACTAACTTTCCAGAGAGGTCAAATAGCAACGTGAGCCTTGCGAAGTTTACTTTCAAAAAACAAAAGAAGTATATTTCCCCGGGGATGACTCTTTAATCAAAGAACTCAGGATCAGTTTTCTCTGACCAGAACTGCATCCTTGTGGAAAGGCCTGCAAGACGACCTTACAAAAATCAGAAAAACGGGATCAAGGTGAAAGCTAGAATCCAGACATCTGCTCCCAGCCATCATCATCATCAGCAGCAGTCTGTTCTGCATGGCAGCCCCCATGTTGCAGGACAAAGTCCCACTGCAAGGAGCAAGACAGGGCGGGGAGCCGGCCGTGACAGGGCAGGGAGCCAGCTGCACCCAGGTCAGGAGTTGGCAGGGGCCCACGGGGCTGTGCGGCTCAGACATTAGTGCTCAGTGGACATGGGCGTCCCCGAGGCACCTGTGGAGTCCCCCACCCCCCGAGTCTAGGATCAACAAGGAAAGACCACTGTGAACAGAAGGAGTCTGGAAAGAGCCCTGAGTGACACAGACGTGCATTTTA
>PVJO010027458.1:0-19598 GCA_004026905.1 Hystrix cristata
GATCTCAGTCTCAGGCAGTCTCTGGATATGAGCAAAATGCAGGCAAACTTTCTGCCAGGCCGTAACACGCATGGTCTGGAGTCCAACAGGCAATGCGGTCCTTCTTCCCTGCAGAAACCTCCACCTGGTCTGTACGAGCAGCATTTCTGTCAACATTCGGGTCTTCTGAGCTCTGACCAGAATCTCCCCTCAAGTACAGTTTAAGGCATTCCAGGGCTGCTTCTTTGGCTGGCATCTCCAAACCTTTCCACAAGCCAGTTCCAAAGGCTCCTAAACCACATGGTCAGGTACAGTCACAGCAACGACTCCACTTCTCTGGTACCAAATTCTGTCTTAGTTTTCTCATTGCTGAGACAAAATATCCGATCCCCACAAGCTAAGGGAGGAAAGGTTTATTGAACTCGTAGTTTGTAGAGGTTTCAGTTCATAGTTGGCTGGCTCCAAGGCAGGCTGGCATAGCAGAGGGGCTTCACAGAGAAGCAGTTTATGGCAGGCAGAAAGACAGTAGGCAGCAAGCAACAAGCAATGACAGCAGAAGCCCTCTTTCTGTCTCTTATATTTTATCCAGGCTACCTGCCTTTAGGCTGGGGAGCACTTACACCTTTAGTCCTAGCATTGTACTGTGAATCAATCCCAGCATCACATCCTTGGTCCTAGCACCTCACATCCTAGATCCAGCCACCTCTGCAAAGCCCCGCCTATGACTGCATGAGGCTTTGAGGGGGGCCACATAGATACAAGCCATAGCAACGGGTCTTAGACATCAGTCATTTTTTAAACTCCTTGGCTGACCACATAGTGTAGCCAAGATTGAGAACCACTCTTCTAAAATTGTGGTTTATTGCCATAGAGAGGCACAAGTGATAGTCTCCTATTTACCTTTTATTGTTCTCTTGTACTTCTGTTTATATTTCCTTTCTCATCTTAAGCATTGTATAATATATTTTCTATTTTTTTATTTTCTATATTTTTTTAAACAGGCTTTCAGGGGTTTAGCTATTTTGTAGGTATCAAAGAAGCTGCTCTTAGTTTTGTTCTTTATATTTTTTGAATTTCTGCTTCATTAATTTCCTCTTTCTTTGTTGCCAATTTTCTTTTCCTGTTTTTGGTCTATTTGTTTTATAATTAAACTGTCTTATGTTTCGTATTTCCTTTATTTTTCTTTATTATATTTATACTTCCTTTATTTCTTTTTCAAGGAAATCCTCAAAAGCTGTACATTTCCTTTGCTTTACAACTTCAACTATGTCATATTGCATATGAGTTTTTCTTTTTCATAATTTTCTACATAGTTTTGCATATAAGTTTTGATTTCTTCTTTACAATAGTGTTTAAATTCCAAGTGATAATACTTTTTAATTAATATTTTTAGTGTTGATTTCTAGTTTTTTGATTTGGTTTCAAAGTATGGCCTGTACAACTGCTACATTTTTTGAAAGTTTTAAAAATCTTTTACACTAAATCATAATAAAAATTTTTTGATGTACAACACAGACATTAATGTATGTTTTCCATTTACTGATAAAGTTGATATTGCTATTTTTTACAATTTTTTTTTCCCCTGCGGTGCTGGGGATTGAACCCAGGATCCTCACACTAAGCTGCATTCCCAGCTCTTTAAAAATTTTTTTTTAAATTTTGAGACATTCTAAGTTACCAGATTGGGCTAAGACTTGCAATTCTTCTCTCTCAGCCTCCAAAAATTCTGGGATTGCAGGCATATACCACTATAGCCAGCTACTGCTTGATTTTTAATTTTGGGGAAAAAATTAAAATGTTTTTTATAGCAACAGTCTTACTTTTTGGTACCAATTTTATGTCTTAGTCCATTTTCTGGTGCTGTACCAAAATACCACAGACTGGAAAATTTATAAACAATAAAAGTTTATTTGGCTCATGATTCTGGAGGTTGGGAAGTACAAGATTGAGGGGCCACATCTAGTGTCATTTTACTGTCCTAACATGGTGTAGCAGGGAGAGAGAGAGAGAGAGAGAGAGAGAGAGAGAGAGAGAGAGGGAATGAATCGGCACTAAACTCTCACAATTACTCACTCCTGTGATGAGAGCATTAGTCCATTCTAAGGGCAGAGCCCACACGACCTAATTTCCCCTTAAAGGCCCCATCTCTTACCACTGTTACAATAGCAATTAAATTTAACATGACTTGGAGAGGATCAGACCACAGCACCTCCCTATCCCTCTGAGAGCTCTGGAAGCGCTGCACAGTTTCTGTGTATGAGTCATTGCTTTCTGCTGAGCTTCTCAGATTTTTCATTTGCTTCTTTAAAATCAGTAAATGCCTTGAAGGGTCTCATCTTTGTGTGTTTCCTACCTCTCTTACCTCGGCTCTCAACTCCTCATTGCATTGCTAGCTGTCTGATATTTTCAAATAGGTTTTAAGCAATATCTAGTTTTTCTGGTTGTATTCTATGAGAGAGTTGTTATGCAAGAAGTAAATCCAGTCTTGCCACAAATAAAAAGTCTACCTTTCATGTTTTCTTGTTTATTTTACTTCATCGAAGAGTTCTAAAGTTGCATTCTGTTGTATAATCATAATTTCTACAGTTATATAGGGTTTGTTCTAAAATTATATGGACACAATGTTCACGATCAGTCATTTCGCCCTTCAAGTGCCATTTTTGAGCTCTTTATTTTCATTCAGCATTTGGTTGGTTGGATTTTAGTCACGAACATTTTTCACTGGAGTCTTCCTTCCCCTGTTCCAAACGGCTTGATTTCTTGCCAAGTCCTTTTGTGCAGCTGCTATCCTTGAATTATTTCTTATTTTCCTGGTTACATTTACTGTTTCTTTCATGTTATAGCTTTTTCTTTCTAGACTTAGATAGTCATATCACATGCTGGAACATATCTTTTAAATTCCTGAAAAGGGTTTGGGGAGGCAAACTTTTAAATCCTTGCATGTCTGAATATGTCTTTATGCTGTTCTCATTATTTATGGTTGAAACTATATTATTACATTTCTTAGCATTTAGAATTACTGACAAGAATTTTAAGGATCATCTTATTCTACTTCTTTTGAAGCAATGTGCTTTTCCTCTTTGGAAACTTTAAGGCTTTTTTCAGCATTCTGATATTTCACTACAATCGATCTAGGTATATATTTTAAAATTTATCATCTTCCTTGGCATTTGCTGACTCTTTAAATATAAAAATTGGTGCCTTTTTTTTTAAAAACCTCTGGGGAATTTTCATCTCATTTGAAACATTTTCTCCTCTTCATCTTCTTTAGCGCCACTGGAATTTCCATTAGATCGATGCCGATACTTCTGGATTTGTCCTTGTTCTGTTTTCACTCACATTTTAATCTCTTTCCTTTCCTTTCTGCATGGTATTCTAAGAAAATCACTCAGAAAAACTTGTTTTCCAGCTAGAGTTTCTCGATATTTGGATTTTTATTATTCAATCTTTAATCAGTTTATTCTTGACAGCCAATTCTTGTTTTATGAGCACGATATCCTCTCTAATCTTCCTCCAGATATCAATTATAATTAACTTTAAGTCATCTTCTATTTGCTACATTTACTGTTAATAATTTTCACATAAATCAGGGCTTCATGCGATTCACTTACTGCAAGGCATCCATCCAAAGAAATCTAGGTCAGCAGCTGAAATTCAAGACCAGTAATTTGTAGCTTCACTTCATTCTTGAAAAGAGCTGAAGAGGAAATTTTTTAATTCCAACCTATCATCTTACATGCTCCTTCTCCCCACTGCTGCTTACACCACTGGCTGGCAAAAATCTCTCCCACTATTGGTTTCTAGCCCTCCAAAAATCCCCTCTAACACCTAGTTGTCTTTTTCTCTTTGCCTATTTTTTTTCCTATTTGAGAACTCCAGGTTATTTATTTTTTTAAAAAAATCTCTTCCTTGTGGATCCTCTACAACAAAGGAAATCGGGAATTATAATCTTTCTCCTTTAGAAAATTGAGCATAGCAAGGAAATTTTTGTCTCTGTTACACTTTTCCCAAGGAAATATTTGAAAATCTCTCTAATAGTAGCCAGGTGTGGTGTCACATGCCTGTAATCCCAGCACTTGGGAGGCTGAGACAGGAGGATTGCTGTGAATTCGAGGCCAGCCTGGGCTACATAGTGAGCTCAAGACCAGCCTGAACTACATAGCAAGATCCTGTTTCAAAATGAAAAATAAGGGGACTGGGGATTTAGCTCAGTGATTAGAGTGCTTGCCTTGCAAGCACAAAGCTCTGAGTTCAATCCCCAGCACCACACACACACAAAAAAAAAAAAAAAAAAAGAAAAAGAAAAAGAAAAAAGAGCTGGAGATGTAACCCTAGGTTCAATCCCCAGTACCAACAAAACATAACCAAAACAAAACAAAACAAAAAACACCACCCCAACCCCCCCAGAAAAAAAGAATTCCCCGGGGACTTTAATGTGCAACCAAGGTTGAGAACCATCATTCCTGGTACTTCCAGCCCTTCTCATCTCACTGCTGCTTTCCTGGTAGGCTCCTCCTGTGAGAGTTGAAAAGGGGCTTTTCCTTCTGATAAAAGGGGCTTGTGAGTGGCAGACGTTGTCCATTCTGCTCTTCTCTTTGGGAGTGTCAGGGAGCCCTCAACAGCAAAACCAAAAACCAATTTCAGTGACCTAAAGCCCATGAACAGCTCTGCCATGGAGGTCACTTAATTGATGCCCAGTTCTCTGGGCATCTACCCATGTACCATTTCATGACATCTCTAATTGCAGATCAAAGTCTTTTGATCTGGTAATTTAAGAGTTATTTCTCACTAACTTATTATGGTTCTGGTGAGCCTCTATTTTCATAAGCCTCAGGGAGGCTGCTGGGTCCCACGGGATGTATGGCGCCAGTGGTGCTTACGAGGGCCCTGATGTTGGTCACAGACTCCCTGTCCCCAGCCAGGGACAATTTCAATTTCATACGGAACTGGGCATCTGTGGAGGTTAGGTCTTAAAGGACACCTAATTTATAACTCGAGTTTCTCAATTTTGCTGTCTTATACAATACCACATACATTTGGTTTTCTCTTTGCTTTGTACAGTTCTGATACCACATTCTCCTCAGCTTTGCCACTCTGACTTCAGACTTCCCGATGCCCCTCTCTTGGTTGATTTAGGCTTACTGTCAGATCTGTCATGGCTTGGATTTGGGTAATGCCTGTGTTCTTTAATATTATTATTCTAACAGTCTGACGTACATAGTGAAAATGTCTTCCAGTTCAGGTTTAACACAAAAGTTTTAATCTGAAACCCAGCTTCATATCACACCTTGAAACCCAAAGATGATTTATATCACCCCAAATGTAATCTAGGCCCTATGCCCCTTGCCTTGTTAGTAAAGGGATGAGACAGCCAATAGCTATCACATGGCTGACCTTGTCTTTGTCTTCTACTTGGGAAAAAGCAAAATTCTGTGAGGGATTGGAGAGGTAGAAGGTATAGCATACACATACCCTCAGCCAAGTAAACACATAAAGATGGTTTTGTTCTCCCCAGTGTTAGAGCTTGAACCCAGGGCTTTGTGCATGCTAGACAAGTGGTCTACACTGAGCTACACCTTCAGCTCACAAAGCCATGGAATTGGTTCTTTACTTTATAATCCATGCCATATGGACGTCATCAAAATTTGTGTCGAAGGATACTCTCAACTGAAAAGATGCCCCACAAAATGAGAGAAAATATTTATAAATCACATACCTGATGAGCATTTAATATCCAAAATATATAAAGGGCTCCTACAACTCAATACAAGCAAATAACAAATTTTTGACATGAGCCGAAGAGGAAATGCATTTTTAATTCTAACTTAACATCTTATATGTTCCTTCTCCATGCTGCTGCTTCCCCAGTACATCTTCAATTTTAAAATTTAAAACAGGGCAGATAGCATTCTGGAAGACTAAGACAGGAAGATCACAAACTTGAGCCCACCCTGGGCAACTTAGTGGCACCCTATCTCAAAATAAAATAATAAAAAGGACTAGGGATGTAGCTCAGTGTGAAAGTCCTGAATTAAGTCCCCTGTACCACCAAAAAAGAGGGAGGCGGTAGACATTTCTCTAAACAAGATATGTAAATGGCCAACAAGCACACAAAAGGTGCCTAACATCATTATTATTAGGGAAATGCACATCACAAACACAGTGAAATACAACTTCATATCCACCAGGATAGCAGAATGACTTTTTGTTTTTAAATGGAAAATTCCCAACAAGTGTTGGGAAGGATGTGGAGAAATTGGAACTCTCAAGCATTGCTGATAGGAGTCTAAAATGGTGCAATACTGTGGAAAACAGTTCAGTGGCTCTCAAAATGTAAATACAGAATTGCCAGATGATCTAATGAGTCCACTGTTAGATATATATCCCCAAGAACTGAAAACAAGGATGCAAACAGATATTTGTACACCAATGTTGATAGCAGTATTACTCATAGTAGTTGTTTAACCAGTTTTTTCTCACTGAAACACAATACCCAACACCCACAACTTTAAAAAGGAGAGGTTAATTTTGGCTTATATTTTCAGTCCATGGTCAGCTGGCTCCAAGACAGGACAGCATGGCAAAGGGGCAGAGTGGGGGAAAGCTGCTCACATCATGGCAGCCAGGAAGCAGAGAAAGGAGGAGCCAGGGAGGGAGATGTACCCTTCCAGGTCAAGTCCCCAGTCACCCACTTCTTTGGACCAGATCCCACCTCCTAACAGCAAATCACCTATAGCACTCCCATGGTCCAATCCTCTTCCAAAAGCCCCACCCATGAGCACATAAGGCCACGGGGGACATTTTCCATCTAAACCATGACAACAGCCAAAGCATGGAAACAACTCAAATGTCAATGGAGAGAGCCAGGTATGATGGTAATCATACCTGTAATCTCAGCACTTGGGAAGCTGAGGCAGGAGGATCACCACCAATTCGAGGCCAGTTTAGGCTACATAGTGAGTTCAAGGCCAGCCTAGAGGACATAGTGAGACCTTGTCTTAGTTACTTTTCTCTTGTTGCTGAGACAAAATACTCGACACCCAAAGTTAAGGGAAGAAATGTTTATTTAGCTCACAGTTTGTAGAGGTTTCAGTCCACAATTGGCTAGGTCCAAGGCAGGGTGGCACAGCAGACAGGCAGAAGGCAGCCAGGTAAGCAAGGGATGCAAGCAAGCGGGTAAGCAAGCCTCTTTCTGTCCCTTATATTTTATCCAGGCTACCTGGCTTTAAAGTGGGCAGTGCTCCCACCCTTAATCCTAATATTCTTAATCCTAACGTCACATCCTTGATCCCAGCACAATTATGCCAAACCAATCAGTGCACTAATTTAGTAATCCCACAGTCTAGATTTAGTAATCCAGCCCCACCTATGACCACATGAGGCTTTGGGGAGACATCTAGACACAAACCATAACAGACCTTATCTCAAAACAACACAAAAACAAAACAAGAAAAACTCAATGGGGAGATGAATAGATAAACAAAATAACCATATGTAGTGGAGTATATATATGCTTAAATCAAAAGGAATGAGTTCTGATACATTGTACAACATGAATTTACCTTGAAAAATGGTCATGCTGTGTAAAACAAATCAGATATAAAAGGACAAATAGTATATTATTCCAATTGTATGAAATATCTAGAATAGGCAAATTCATAGAGACAGGAAGTACATTAGAGGTCACCAGAGATTAGAGAGAAAGAGAAATAGGAAAGTTTTACTTAAACTATAAGCCAAGTGTGATGGTACATGCATGGTGGAAGCTGAGGCAGCAGGATCATGAGTTCGAGACCAGCCTTGCCTGTATAGAAATTTCAAGGCCAGCATGGACTACATAATGAGACCCTACCTCAGAAAGAAAAAAGAAAATTTGGCAACTGATGCACTGTGAATTGTACAGTCATTTGTTTTTTGGATGAACAGTGTTATGTTAGGCACAAATGGTCACATTTCTGAATTTATCAATTGTGATGCTGACTTGAAGGGCCCTTAGTTTTAAATGACTGCTTTCTTCGTAATATGGAGATCGCGGCTTATGTGAAAAAACTTTACATGTTGTTATGATCCCATTTGCTGCTGTACATGTCCAAATCTCCAATACGATTTACAGAAGAAAATCACAGTAATAACTCAGCATGGTAGCAGAAGTGTATTCTTTTTCTTGGAAAGTTAATTGACAGTATGATCTATATGATAATTCCTCATTGATGGCTGCTTGCACCCCTATATTCCCAGGGTCTGCTGTGTAAAAGTGCTGCTCTCAAGGGTACCAGCTCAGCGACAGGGGCCACCTACTTAACTCACTCGTATTCTCTCTAGCAACACCAGGAATTCTCTTCCAGGGCTCTTTGGGACACTAATATTTCTTCCACTCTTGGGGCATTCTTTTGCCCCCTTTCCCACTGGCCCCGTTTTAACACAGCATAAATGGAGTGCACAGTTCCTGTGGGGCTGTGGCAGCTGGCCTCTGAACTGGGTCCCACTGAAATGTGTCACCCCTCGAGTGCGGGCTGCACTAGTCACTTGCTTCTAATGGACAGAATAGGACAAAACTGATGGGATGTGCCTCTTAAGATTAGGTTACGAAAGACTGTGACTTCTGTTTTGGCCACAAATTCTCTCTCTCTGGTGCCTCTGGCTTGTTGTCAGCGACCCTGTGGAGAGAGGCCCACATGGCGAGGAGCTGAGAGCAGCCTTTGGCCCCCAACCAGTGAGAAACGGAGGCTCCCAGGAACCAAGGCCCTCCTCCCACTAGCTTGTGAGGAACAGATCCTGCCACCAGCCATGCGAGTGAACCTGGAAAGCTGAGCCTTTCCCCAGGGAGCCTTCAGATGAGACTAGGCCAGTCAACACCTCGACGGTAGCCCTGTCAGAGCCCCGGATTCCGGAGCCACAGAAACTAAATGAAGGGAATGGGCCGGGGTAGGAGCGGGGGGAGACTGACGACATAATCTTTACAGGTACAAATTCCCTATAATGAATGTGATCATTATGTATGTCAAAAGTGTACCAATAAAATTAATTTAAAATTGTATCTCTAGGATAAAAATAAAAAACTATTAAGAAAAAAAGAAACTGAGAACATAATGTTGTTTGGAGCCATTAAGCTTTAGAATGGTTTCTTTTCTTTTCTTTTTTTTTTAGAATGGTTTCTCATGCAGCAGTAGATAGCTAATTCAGAGGCCAATGTCAGCTCACTAATTTTGACAGCTTTTCAAAAGCTCCAGAAATTTCCTGTTTAGATTTGGCTTAAGAAGGCTCAGTTAGGACTTCTCTGCCGTGCCTGCCTGGTGAGCTGCTTGGCCTCGCTGTTTCCAGGGGAGGCGTCTTGGGGGCCTGTGGGGCCACTCAGTCTGCAGGCCTGTGAAGAGGATGCCCTGAAAGGTGTTTCTTTACACCGTTAAGTAGGTGTTCCAGAATAATATATATTATTTTTCATGATTAATTTTTACTTGTAAGAATATAACCGGAACACATTCTCTATGTAATAAGTATGTTATAAATAGTCCTCTGTGACAGTAATCTGAACTAGGTCCCTCTCCTTGTCTTCCATTATGAATTTGGAGTAAATCTTTCCAAACCTAAAACAAACTATATAAACATGCCTGTGTTTATTTTTACAGAAATGAAACTCTCCTGCCTTATCATTCACTTTTCTCACTTCTTGTTTATCTCCACTTGCCCATCTCATCCAGTTTTGAAATCCCTGATAACACCTGTTGATCTAGTTTGTTCTCAGCTATAGAATGAAAATACCACATTTTCCTTTTTATTTTCCTGCTGATGGCTGTTAGGATGTTTCCAGATTTTCATCATCCTACACAATGCTGCAGTGAACACATCCTACCTACCTACGCTGGAGTATGTTTTTCTAGGGCAGACACCTAAGCGAGGAAATGCCAAAGCTTGCCAAAATGATTGTGCCAATTTACACTTCCTGCAGTAAAGAAAGTGCCTGTTAGCCCTCAACCTTGCCAGAATGCCATATTTTTCAGTCTCGTGGGTGAAAAATGATTTCGTGTTGTTTTAGTTTGCATTCTCCTGGTTATACAAATCTTTTCACATATATGTTTCCTCTCCCTTTTCCTAGGGTTCTTAGGAGAGGAGTTCTGTGTGTCCGTGTGGGGCGGTGGCAGGGAGTGGATCTGAGCCTTGTTGCCAGCTACTCAGGGAAGTTGCGTGTCGGTTCTGAGACCATCAGCTGCTCAGTGCTGATAGCACTGGGAGAGCTTGTGAGAAATTGAGATCACAAAACCTCTCTCTCTGGGGTGATGAAGAGCCCGTGGTTTCAGCAAGGTCATTCATTAATTTGGAAAGAGCCACTGGGGTTACCCAGTACACAGATTGCTTGCTTCTTTACAATGCTACTGTGTGAAGGCCCAGGCACAGAACTAGCCGGTGATGGTGAACCTTTTAGAGTCTCAATGGTAAGCAACAGCCTCCTGTGGCGCACATGCTGTAAGTTCACCACTGCTGACTTAGGGTGTTGGCTTGACTAACAGCCTCTGATGGACGTAAAATCGGCTGGGGACAGGGATAGAACTCAGGGGGCTCTCCTGGGTAAAAGGAAATGGAAGGCTGCTGGATGTCTAACAAGGCAGGACTAAGAAGGGCATAGGAGTTAAAGCTGGGGGCACCTCACACCAGCAAGGTGAGAGATGTTAGGATTGGATGATGAAGGAGGGAATCTTCCTACCTAGTTGCAAAATTAAAGACTGTTATTGAGCCTCAGATTTTCTTCTTTGCCAAATATGTATGTTTATATATTTTAAATAATTTTTCATCTCTTTGGCTCCTTTCTCCTCAACATAGATAAAGATGGAAAAACTTGGTATATAGATCATAGATTACAGCATTGCAATAGAATTAGGAGAGGAACAGACCTGATCCGAAAAGGTCTTTTTCTTGGAGCTAGATGCAGAAACTAAGGAGACTTTGGGAAGTGTGAGTACATTTTATGTTGTAAGGGGGGATCACATTATTTTAGGAACAGAATTTTACAAGTGTATATATGAGAAGATGGGTCCAAAGAGATGGGCTGTTTTGTGGGGAAGGAGGTGATACCATCCAACATTCATTCGTCCTTACTAACAACACACAACCCCTAAGGTGTGTACGAGTGCGGTGGAGTGATAAATCAAGGATCTGGCAGAACTTTCGCTGTAGAAACTAAAGAGGCCTCTGAAGGACCCATCTGCTAGATTCTTCCTGTAATCTCGACAGTAGAGCCAAGATGCCAGCATGTTGCCTAAAGTATGCGCGGGTGACTCACTGTTCTGGAACTTTTCATCCTTTAATCCTAAACTGGGTGAAGCAAGTCTATTAATTCCACAGGCAGTGCTAAAGACTGTCAAGCTCCTCCAGCTACAGAGTCTCTGCAACTCCCTGATTCTGTTTCATTGGCTTGGGTGAATATTCCACAATTTACCTTTCTCCATCGGTATCTGGGGCTATCTCAGATATGGCTGCTAGGAGCATTCTTGCACTTCCCTTTTGATGCACATATGTTGACACATTTCTCTTGTGCCTGGACCCAAGAGTAAAATTGTTGGGTTGTAGTTGTAATAGAGATTACACCATGCATCTTTGATTTATTAAAATCTGATGTCAACTGACATTGTAGTCGTGTATGTTAAGCCTCACAAGACGTTATTGTTATTGTATTGTATGGTCAGTATTAATTTGGAGCCAACCACACATTTACAGTTTCACTTGCTCTTCCTTCCTGCAAATACAAATTTTCATCTGGGATCGTTTTCCTTTTGCCTGACTGACACATTTTAGTATTTCCTTTAAGGAAATTCTGCTGGTGATGAATTCCATGAGTCTTGCCCGAAAGTATTCTTATTTCACCTTTAGTTTTGAGGGATATTTTCATTGACTATAAAATTTGGGATAAGCAGTTATTTTCTCTCAACATTTTGAAGATACCATTTTATTGTCTCCTAATTTTTCTCTTGTTCTGTTGGGAAATTAGCTGCCAGTCTTATTGCCCTTTTGAAGGCAATTGCCTTTTTCTGTTGTGTCTTTTAATGTTTGTTTCTCTGACTTTTGTCTTCATCAGTTTGACTGTGATGTGCCTGGGTGCAGTTTTGTATTTGTATTTATCCTACTTCAGATTAATAGTGATTCTTGACTATATGACTCATGTGTTTCATTAGTTTTAGAAAATTACCAGTTATTATCTTCTCAAATAGAGCTTCTGGCCTATTTGGTCTGTTTTCCTCCTGGGCCTGTGATTAGTCTTTTGTTAGATCTAGTTATTGTAACTTATGCCCTTTACACTATTTTTGGTGTTTTCTCTTTTTCCCTTCTCTTCTTTGTCATGGATTTTATTTTCTTTCTGGCCTACCTTCCAGTTCATCAATTATCTCTTTAGCTGTGTATAATACAGTTGTCCCTCAGTGTCCATGGAGAACTGGTTCCCGGACCCCTTTAGAGATCCAAAATCTATGGATGCTCAAGTGCCTTATGTAAAATGGTGTAGTATTGCACATAACCTGTGCACACTCTCCTATCTACTTTAAATCACTTCTAGAGTACTTAGAATACCTAATACAATGAAAATGCTATGTAAGTGGTTGCTATATTGTGTTGTTTCAGGAATAATAATAAGAAAAATCTTGTGGCTATTCAGTACTGACACTTTTTTCCTCAAATATTTTCAACCTGTGGTTGATTTAATCTGAGATTTCAGAATGTGCTAAGTCTCAGACAGAGACTTACAGAGGTCTGACTGTATCTTGTTAAATCCATTGATAAAGCTATTAATTTCAGTCCCTGTATTATATTTATTCTAGATTTACATTTGATTCTTTTTACAGTTTCTATTTTTTTGCCAAAATCATAAATCTTTTAATTCTTTGAACATATTAACCATAGTTATTTTTAAATTGGAACCTGATAACTTCTTTAATCCCTATCTCCCGTGGTTACACTTTATTGCCTAGTTTTCTTCTCTTTTATTTCTCACTCATTCTTGAAGTGTACTTTATAGAGTATAGATTGTTAGGTTGGTTGTTATTTTATTTTAGCTCTTTGATCTTTCCACTTCCTTCTGGTCTCCTTTATTTTTGTTTGAAGGTCTACTGTCAGTTTCTTTCATCTTTGTAGTTAATATAGCTCGCTTTTATAAATGCTGTAGCATTTTTATTTTAGAAGATTTTTCCTGTAATTTCAATATGATGTGTTAGGCATGGGGAGAGTTGTGGTGAGGGAAGGCTGGGGAAAGGTTGATCAATGGGTACTGAGTTACAGTTAGGAGTGAGCGGCTCCGGTGTGCTAGTGCGCCGAATGGTGACTACAGAAAATAACGTACTGTACATTTCAAAAAGCTAGAAGACAGGATTTTCAATAATTTTACCACAAAGAAATTATAAATGCTTGAGGGAATAGTATACATACCAAAACATCACTTGTACCGCACACCAAAACATCAGATGTACCACACTTCACATGTACAACTTTTATGTGTCAATTTAAAAAAAAAAAAGAAAAAGAGCAGAAAATATTGTGTGTTAGGTATGAATTTCTTTTTTTCAATAAAACCTTCTTGGGATGCACTGGACATCTGGAATCTATGGATTGATGTCTTTCATCTTAGCTATATCACTTGAAAATAAGCCTGTATCTAATTTATTCTTTTCCATCTAGAATTCCAATTAAACATATGTTAAGGGGTTGGGGATTTAGCTCAAGTGGTAGAGTGCTTGCCTAGCAAGCTCAAGGCCCTGAGTTCAGCCCCCAGCACATACTCCCCCAAGAAAAAAACATATGTTAAACTTCTCATCTCACCTCTTGTGTTAACTTCGCTTTGGTATTTTGTTTTTGTCTGTAGGCTAAATTCTAGGTGTTTTCTGAATCGTCTTCCAGTGGGCTCACTCTTCATCTCTGTGTTGTTTACCATTAAACCTCTCCAACAAATTTTCAATTTTGCTTACCTAGAATTTTTTGTTTCTACAAGTTCTGTTTGGCTGTTTTCCAAATATTTTGGGCCACCTTTCTATTTAACGAAATAAACTTTTAATTGTAGAACAGCTTTAGATTTGCAGAAAAGTTGCAAAGATGGTATAGAGAGTTCTGCTTACCCAGCCTTCAGCCTGGCCTATTGATAACATTTTGTGTTAATAGGGTACATTTGTTGCAACCAGAATTGCGCACCAATACTGATAATACTATCAAAACTGCTTACATTCTTCAGATTTAATAGCTCCCTGGGTGTCTTTTCTCTGTTCCAGGATCCAATCCAGGCTACCACATGGCATGAATTATTATCTTCCCACTTCCTCTGGACAGTAACAGTTTCTCAGACTTCTTTTTGGTGATTTTGTTTTGAGAAGAACCGGTCAGGTATTTTGTAGAATATTCTTCAAACTAGGGTGGTCTGATATTGTCTGATGGTTAGACACAGGTTGTAGGTTTGGGGGAAGGAGACCACAGAGGTGAAATGCCTCCCATCACATCATGTCTGGGGTGCATGCCATCAATGTGACTTATCGCTGACAAAGACAACCTTGAGCACCTGGCCACCCCCACTCATGGGTTGGGGAGTTAAGCTTTATTATTTCAATTACATGGGATTCTTCCGTGTAGGAGATTTGTCTCGTCTCCCCCTTTTATTTATTTTCTATTGTGTATATCCACATGAACTCATGAATATTTATTTTATACTTCATGTGTGTGTGCATGTGTGCATGTGTGTGTATGTGTGTTGTGTATGTGGCAGTGGGGATTGAATCCAGGGCCTTCATACTGACCTACGTCCTCATCCCTTTTTGATTTTGACAGAGTCTTACTGAGTTGCTCAGACTGGGGTTGAACTTGCAATCCTGCCTCAGCCTCCTAGAGTGCTGGGATTGAAGTGGGAATCCGGAGTTGACCCTGCTGGCCACTCGGAGGTCACTTCATCTGGGCAAGAGAAGGAGAGTTGCCACACACAGAATGTACCCCAATTTGAGTCCTTTATTAGGTGGCGGTCGAGAGTGGGCTCGTGCACCAAGAAACTCTCGGCAACTGATGCGATGCAGAATGGGATTTTATGGGCAGAGGGCAATTACATCAGCATCACAGGATTGTTATAGAACTGTCAATTAATACATTTTTCAAGAAAAGCAATTTATCATTGTCAACACTAGGTGCAGGCTGTTCTGCCTCACAGAAGGTGGCTTCGTGTGGGGCTTGCAGAGAGCTCACAGTTCAGCAAAAGATCAGGTTCCCATAGAGGCCACCTAACAAGGAAGAGCTAGGATAAAATAGTTGCCAGGTTCCCATGGAGGCCATTTAACATGGAGGAGCTAAGATAAAATGGAGGCACTTTGGCCACCACAGGATAACAAGCATGTGCCACCACATCCAGCTTATTTTATACTTCAGGTTGTAATTCAATATGACATTATTTATTTTGTTTCCCTTGCCCAAATTGTTCCGGCTTTGGTCACTGGCAGCAACCTCAGGGTGCGTCTTGTGTCCCCTTGACACATTCCTGTCATTGTATTTCAGGGGCACACCTTTACTTTCTGGCACTTTAAGGTGCTTCATGCTCGTCTTGTATTTTTGGTGCCCCAGTCCTAGAATCAACCATTTCTCCAAGGTTCCTATAATTGGAGAATGATATTAGAAACTAAGAAGGGTCACTTTTTGTTCTGCTTTTTGCATATTTTCTTTTTTTGTTGGTTTGAGACAGCGTCTCGCTATATTGCCCAGGCTGGGCTCTAACTTGTGATGTTCCTGGCTCAGCCTCCCAGAGTGCTGGGATTAGAGGCATGTGCCACTGCTCCCAGAATTTTTTTTAAAAATCATGTCTTTTGTTGATTTAAATAAAGTAACCATTTTTTTCAGGTAATATATCTGAATTTTTGCCAGTCTCTTTCTGCAGTCTGATGTTTTAGTTGGTTCCCACTCATGGTGCCTTGTTCTCCTGCCTGTTTGCTTATTTTGTACTTTATACTGGTTACTGTACTTGAAAAATTATTTTGGAGAGTCACTGAAGCCTAAGATGAAGGTGCTTTCCTCCTGAAATGCTTTGCATTTGCTCTTTGTTCTTGGAGGATTCCTAATCTGAAACTACTCTAAGTCAGGCACACAGCTCTCATTTCCCTGAACTACCCAGAAAATGTGAACTGAGCTTCAAATTCACGCAAAAGTCAGCTTCCGCTGGACACGGTGGCGCACACCTGTAATTCCAGCACGCAGGAGGCCGAGGCAGGAAGATTGCTGTGAGTGCGAGGCTGGCCTGGGCTACAGAGTGAGTTCAAGTTCAGTCTGAGCTACATAACAAGACTCTGCCTCAAAAAAAAAGTCAGCTTCATGGTCACAGATTGGATCCCCCCCCCACCCTTTTTCTTCCTCTGCTCTGAATATCAACAGGGGAGTGCAACCCCAATTTAGCATAGGGAAGGTCTCCTATTTTTTGACTTTGCGCAAGCCCTGCCATTGTTCTCTGTCCGAATTTCTTCGATTAAGATACTTACCACTGAAGCACCAGTGTTCCTTTTTAGCCAAGTTGCCTTGGGGTAAAGTGGTTTTGTGTTTTGAAACCCTAGTTCTTTCTATAGGCTCCTGTTTTCTCTTGAATTTTGGACTGGTGCTTACTTATGTTTTCATTAGATTTTTAGTGCTTTTAAGATTTAAACTTATTTTTGGTTGTTTTGGCTTGTTTTTTTGAGACAGGCATTTGCTGTCTAGCTCAGGCTGTCCTTGAACTCACTATGTAGCCCAGGCTGGCCTCCAACTCACAGTGATCCTTCTGCCTCAGTCTTCTGAGTGCTAGGATTACAGGAATTCGCCACCATGCCCGGCTCACCCCTCATTTTTCAAATAAACTTTTGGCACCATTTTTGGCTTGTCTCGTCCAATTCTTTGTTCGAGGCAAGAAGGACCTGGAATACTTTTAAATGGCAAGCCATTTCTAAAAGAACTACCCAACAACAATATACTATCTAAAAATTGTCTCAGTTACTTTTTTTTTTTTTTTGGTTTTTTTCAGACAGGATCTCGCTATGTATTCCAGGCTGAACTCAAACTCACTATGTAGCCTAGATTGGCCTTGAACTTGTAGCAATCCTCCTGCCTCAGCCTCAGGAGTGCTGGGATTACAGGCATGCAGCACCATGCCTGGCTCAGTGACTTTTAAAAAATTTCCAAGAAAAAAAATTTCCAAGAGTTTCATCTGTTCTTGATTCATAACCACTTGCTTTTGTTTGTTGATTTTCAAATGTACTTATTTAAAAATCCTTTCCAGATTTCTCTATTACTACTATTTTCTTTGACATGACTTCTTGTACATATTGGTTTTTTTTTTTAAATATGTCAGACTTCACGGTGGCCTTTGTGATTTATCCTTTTTGGCAAGTGCTCATCTTACATGAAAGCTGTTTTTCTCTCTCATACTCTCTTTCCCTGGAAAATGGTTTCCCGATCACTTGGTCCCAGTGTCCTGAGGACAAAACACAGCGGTTCAGGGTCATACCACAGTGCTAAATGTATGGCTGGTGGCTGCTGTGCAAATATTTCTGTTTTTCACACAATCACAAGCCAGAAGTGTTTCTAGCTGCACTCCAAGCAGACAGGGAGAGACATTTGGATCTTTGAATACAGCTGCTGCAGCAGGAGCTCAGGGCATCCGTTTCCCCAGTGTGAGCAGGAGTGCAGCGGTTCTTACTCCTCAGCTGGGGTTGAAATTCCAGACTTTACTGTCTGTCAGGTCCTTGGCTCTGTGGGTCCACGTGCTAAGCTCCCACTACTGAGAGGAATTTCCACTTAGTGGAATTTTTTTAAATCACAGACCAGAACATCTTCTGAAACAGTCCCTCATTTTTACATTTTTTTTTCATTCTTCACATTTTTTCATTTTCACATTTTTGAAACAGAGTACTTGTAATCTGAAAATCTTCTTATCTTGTTCTTATTCTTAAAGGACAATATTAATGAATATAGAATTCAAAGTTTGAAGATACTTTTCCCTCTGTACTTTACAGATATTAACTCTGCTATCTTTTTGCATCCATAAAAAACGAAAATACCCTTTTTATTACGGAAAATTTAAATTCTCCAGAAAAGTAGAGGAAATAATATAATGAGCCCCTATGTGTCCATCACTTGACTTTAGTAATTTATCAATACTTTTGGATCCATCTTGCCCATGGGAAATCTCACGTCAATCCCATTCTTTTTTTTTTTTTCACGTCTTTTTCTTCTGGTTGCTTTTAAGTAGCTCTTCATGTCTTTTTATTCTGAAATCTTATCAGGCTATCTAGATATGGGGTTTAAAAAAATCCTGGTTAGATCTCAGTGGTCTCTGTCAATCTAAGAACTTGTGTTTTGGTTCACTTCTGGGAATTTCTTGACTATTATTTTTTCAAATACTGCTTCAATTATCTCCTTCTGGAAATCCTTTTAGAAGAATCTTGTAACTACTGAATCTTTTCTACTTGTGTCTTTGCAATTTTCTTCATTCTTCTCATCCCTTTATCTCTTTGTGCTGTGTTCTGGGAAAATTTCTCAAAGTAACTTTACAGCTTCCTAATTTATCATTCAGCTGTGTATAATCTGCTATTCACTGATACTTTTTTTTTGTTCCTAAGCTTTTTATATCTTATGATTAAAATGCTTGATTGTGTACTTTTCTCCTCTAGGAAAATTCTTCTGGGTGCATCCTGAGTGGAGATGGTAGAGGAGCTGGCCACACAGGAACATGGTGGGTGCAGCTTGGGCCCTCGGCTGTCCAGGGCTGAGGGCCGCCATCTTTCCTGGGAGAGCTCTTGGTTGTAACTGACAGAACTCACCAGCTACTTTAAATCGAAAAGCAATTTTATTTCTACTTCTCAGGAAGGAATGAAATCAAATCCTTAAAGGGCACAATTACTTTATATACCTCGATTGACATTTATACATGTACCATGTACCCTTGTATGATCATCACCCAGACCAAATAGATTATCTCTAGCTGTCCAGAAATTCTTTGTGTCTCTTTGCTATCAGTATTCATCCAGTCTTCCCATTAGAAGTGAACATTCTATTGCCAGTTAGCTTTCCTACTTTTGAACATTATTATGTTCATGGAATTATACCATATATATGTGTGTGACTTCTTCTGCTGAACATAGCAACTATGAGATTCCTCCTTCTTGTTGTATATAGCAGTTGTCCTTTTATGTTGCAGTGTGTCTTAGTTACTTTTCTCATTGCTGAGACAAAGCACCCAACACCCAAAGTTAAAGGAGGAAAGGTTTATTTAGCTCACAGTCTGTAGAGGTTTCGGTCCATAATCGGCTGGCTCCAAGGAAGAGTGGAATGACAGACAGGCATCACAGAGGAGAAACAGTTCATGACGGCAGGCACAAGATAGCAAAGCAAGCATGGGATAGAGAAGCCTCTTTCTGTCCCTCATATCTGGGTAGCACTCCTACCCTTAATCCTAGCGCTCTTAATCTTAGTATCGCATCCTTGATCCCAACAGAACCATGCCAAGCCAATCAGTGGACTAATTTAGTAATCACACACTCCAGATCCAGCCACCTCTGAAAACACCCCACCTATGACTGCATGAGGCTTTGCGGGGGGACATCTAGGCACAAGATAAACATTTGTATTCCAAAAGGTACAAATAGGGGGATAGA
>PVJO010027459.1:0-19583 GCA_004026905.1 Hystrix cristata
AGGGAGGGGTGGGTGAATGGAAGGGAGGGGAGGGGAAGGGGGGAAGAGGGGGGAAAACCAAGATGTATCATGTACAGTACAAAATAACCATGTTGATTATGATCATTATGTATGCAATGTACCAATACATGTTCTTGGTAAAAAATAATAAAAAAAATTAAAAAAAAAAAGAAATCAGAAGGTAGGAAGGAACACAAATTTAAGGCATCTGAATAGTTTAGGACTCCAGAGAAATAAATTAACATAACTATTTTTCCAGTACACCTAAACTCATAAAATCCCAGAAGGCCCAGATGAGAAACTGTCACCCAGGGCAAGTCTCATGGATTTCTACTGGAAAATGTCCCTACTGACAAACAGCACATGGCCAAGATTATAAACATGTAAGGAAATGAACATCCAGGAAACACAATCAAGAGGGACAGCAGATAATCCTGAGGATGAAAGCGTGAGTTTTTAAGGCTATAAAATAAGTATTTCAAAATGTTTGCAGAAGTGGAGGGGTAAGTAGAAATACCAAGGTAAGAAGGCTCATATGTGCAAAGCAAAATAAGTTCTGCCCATATAAGCTTAAAAGAATACCTCAGAACACTTCAAATATGGAGATTATGGGAGTACATAAAAACGATTTCTGTACTAGGAAACAAACCAGAATGTATTCTTTGTGGAAAACGCAAGTAAAACTAAAATTGAAAATGTTTAAACAATTTTTTTTTTTTTTTTTTTTTTTGGTGCCGGCAATGGAACTCAGGGTCTTGGGCTTGCTAGGCAAGCGCTCTAACCACTGAGCTAATTCCCCAGCCCTTAAACAATTTTTAAAGCTGGAAAATTTTTTTTCTACTCAATGTGTAAGATCTTGGAAGTCTTTTCTCTCATCTTTACAATAAGAAAAAACTGATTGATGTGAAAACTGCCAACCCTTCCTAGATCCATCAGAGAATGGAGGTCTCAGGACCCCAAAACTGGAGACACACGGGTCTGGGGATTTAGCTTAGTGGTTAGAGCGCTTGCCTAGCAAGCGCAAGGCCCTGAGTTCAATCCTCGGCACCAAAACTCCCCAAAAAACTGGAGACATAGGCAGACGCAGATAATTGCAGTTCACAAGAAGTGGAAACAACAGGTGGAGAGGTGAGCTCGACCTGTTTATTAGAAAACAAAGGGGGAAGAATGGTGCTGGCAATAATGGCTTTTCCTACAGGAAAATAATTAGGTCCATTGCTTTTACCATTTTGCCAAATATATCTCACATATATCAAACTGAAAAAATAAAAATTAGTACTACTAGAAGAAAATATTGAAAAATATTTTTTAAATTTTGGGGTCAAAAATACTTTCTTAAAGAAGAAATTTTAAAAGTAAAAATTATAAAAGAAGATAAGTTAGCTTTATAAAAATTCCCTTATATATACAATAAAAGATTCTGTAAATAAAGTTAAAAGACAAGCCACAGACTGAAGCCAGTTAGAAACATACATAGAAGGCAATGGATTAATATTCAAGATGTAATTTTCTAACCTTTAACAAATTATAATAAACTATTGAATTATAAATTGTGTATCAAAAGTAGATTTGATTGCAGGGGGTGGGGATTTAGCTCAGTGGTTAGAGTGCTCGCCTTGCAAGCACAAAGCCTTGAGTTCAATCCCCAGCACCAGAAAAAAAAAAAAAAAAGAGAAACTCCTTGATCTTTTTCCTCATTCAATCCTTTGTTCTAAATATCAGTGATATTTTGGTAAGAAGAAAATAAAGGCTAAAGTATGCCTGATCACCTACAGAAAATTAGCATAAATTATTATGCATGGCACGTTAACAGTAACAGAGGGAAAGTATTTTGCTGTGTTTTTGCTGCTACACAGTATAATGATTTTTTATATAGCTTTTCAGTCTTTTCATGACTGTTCATGATTCTCTCAACCTTCCTGTAAGGTAGAGCACGTGTTTATGATCCATGGTGAACAACTGAAGACAGGAGTTGCATCAGGAGAAGTTTGCCGAGCGGCCTCAAATCATTCGACAAGCTCAAAGCAGACCTGTTCTGAGGACCCAGGTTGTAGGAAGATAAGCTCCCCCACCGGGTCACTCTGCCAATGTAGAATGGCAGTTTTGGGTTTCCGTCTCCAGTATTCTTTCACCACACATACTTGTCCCTTTTCGAGACAAGACTTGGTGCAGGTCCATATATAATTTTGGGATACTCAAGAAACCGGGGAAGAAATTAGACAACTTCTGAACAGAACACTAGCATGCTAGATTTACAACAAGCTGGAAACCTTTAAATCAGAGGCGGGGTTGAATATCAGAGGTGGGCATCAGGGGGAGCAAAAAACAGTACACAGAAACCAGAATACATGTTTTATATCTCAGCTCTGCTATTTACTTGCCTTATGATTTGGGAACATCACCTTCCCTCCCATGCCCCAACTTTTCAACCCATCAAATGAATAAATTGAATTAGAATACTTTGAAGGCTCCTCCTGCTCCGAAGAGTCTTTTAAGGCCTTGAAATGCTTAAATCTTTGCAATGAAAGATGATTTCCCTTTCTCTTCTAGAAAAACACAAACCGCACACACACTAAGTAGATTCACTGAAGGCTGGATATAGATGGAATGTAAATCAGAAAAGTAAATTTATGTATTTAAAAACATGAAAATCACATTTTCTAAAATCATCCATGTCTTCTCCGATTAACAGATGGGATACAGTTTGATGGCGTTGATCAGGGGAAGCAGCTGCCATCTTAGCAGTCACCCTATATGAGTGACACTAATGAGACAGGTGAAATATTAGAGAGCCCAAGACTCCTCAAGAACCAGTACCATGATGCCAGTGTCATGTCGGGTGTGTTTATCACTTAGTTATCCACTCTAAAAATAGATGTGTAAATGAATCTTTGTTTAATGATGATAATTATGATTTATAGCCTGCCCAAGCCTCCCAGGCAAATGTCCCAAGAAGAACAAAAGGATGCTCAGGACAATTAAAACAAAGAAAATGTAGAGGTGTTGACATATGAGAAAAGAAAGTGCTTTAACATCAGAAACAGAATTCTTTGTTGGATTTGATTAGGGTAATGTTCATTTTATTGCAAGATTGCATAACATTGTGGGAGGATTATTTTGTTCACAAAAGGAATGCATCCTAATATGCCCCTTCTTCTGAAGAGTTCCTGCATCATTCTTCCAGGGTTGCTTATACTTTACTTTTCTAGAAAAAATTGGAAGAAGAAAAATTCCTAATTTCTTGCCCTTGAGGAAGGCGGTGCTGCTCAGATGAAGTCTGAATATTTATTAAGTGTACACTTGATGTTGAGCCTTGGGAACACAGACCATGTATGTGTGTGTGTGTGTGTGTGTGTGCGTGCATGCTTGTGCTTTCCAGCAACTCAGGAAGTGATGGGCAGAATTAGAATACCTGTGAGGCAGGCTAGGGATCAGAGTCCAAGAAAGACTTTGTTACAGGTGGTATTTCTGCTGCCTGAAGGATCACTTGGATTTATCCATTTGTTAATGGAAAGGTGATTATTTCAGGAAGAAGAATTACAAGGTACAAAGGCAGATGGGAGTGATATAATAGTTTGAATTTAAGATCAGACATTGATGCAGCAGGAGCAATAAGCTAGGGCAGATTATAAATGGCCATATGAACTCTGCAGAGTGTGAAAGATGGATTCCTAGTGTGAGGGGAGAGTCGCTGAATGGTTCGAACGTGGGCACCTCCCCATTCACACATGCCTTCTAGGGAGACTCCTGCATTTGCAGGGTGAACTGTGACTTGGATGGGCTGACTCAGGTGACTGATCAGGAAGCTGTTGCAGTAATTTAAGTGAGAGCTGAGGGGCAGTGGCTGAAGGGAGGATATATATATATATATATATATATATATATAAAATACATAAACTATGTTATATATTAAATATATTATATATTAAATATATATATTTAAAAGATTCATATGAATTGTAAGTTTATCAAGTTCTGTGTAAGTATCACTATGCCAAGGCCTTTCTCAAGTGACTAAAGGGTTAAAGGGTGCTATGGCTTATATCTCAATGGCTTCCCCAAAACCTCACATGCTCATAAGTGAGGTTTTTGTAGGTGGGTGAGATAATGGATGTGTGACTCTGGAATTAAGGGTGTGCAATAACTAAATTGGTTTGGCATAGGTCTAGGGGGAGATAATGGAAGTCCCAACCTGGGTGTGGGTGGCAGCAACCAATAAGCTTGTTGCTGAGTGGAATAAAAAGGGAAAGGAAGGCTCACTGTTGGCTGCTTCCTGCCTGCTCTGCCATGGCCTGTTTTCCTCTGTCATGCTGCCCTGCCTGGGCAGTAGCAAACTATGAACTTAAACCTCTACAAACTGTGAGCTGAAATAAACCTTTCCTCCTTTAACTTTGAGAGTTAGATATTTTTGTCCTAACAATGAGAAAAGTAACTAAGACAAAAGGCAAACACGGTAGGTTGAAAACTTTTCAAATGGTCATTTATATGGCCGTCATTTGTACTTATAGACATGTAAACATGAAACATTTCATCTGCTAGTAGCTTGGCCCAAGATGAAGCTCTGTAGTATCAACATGAAAATGTTACCATTGTCTTTATACTGAAATCATACTTTTATATACATAGATTTGTCAAAATCTCTGATAGCAAGAGAGAAACCCTGGCCTGTCTCTGAATCAAATCTGCCTACTTGGTTACTAATATATTTCCTGAAAACCAAACAAAAAATATCCATTTGCAAAGAAAAGGAAGAAGATATGGTTGTCCAAGTCCAAGGGACACAAAGCCTCCTCAATTGTGAATGGTGACACTCTGTGGCTGTGACTCAGTGAATGACTTGAACAAGTTAGGTGAGGCCTTAATTTCCCCGACTATAAAATGGGTATAGTCATAACTGGTCCCTCGTTACCTGTTTGTGACACTGCTTAAATGACTAGGACATGTCTGTAAGATGTGCTAAGCTTTTGCTCAAAGACTCCCATCATTACTTTGTTGGTGGTGGTGATTTTGGAAACTGAGAGCTTGTGGGTAGTGAGGTTGAGTCTCCAGAGAGGATGACTCATATGTCAAAGACTACTAAAATTGATAGAATCAGCAATTTTTGGAGATACCTGGTCAACCAAAAACTGATCTACCAACCTATGAAAAAGTATCAGAGGATCTAAATTTAGAAAAGTTATGCATTAAAACCTTGCAAATTGGAAAAAGAGAGAACGAGACTAGAAATAAACATCTGAGTGAAAAAAGTTACAATCACTTTAAATTTGGGAATTGGGTTACATTAGAAACTGCTCTTGGCACCCGTTAATTATCTGCACACTCATCATTCATGCTTCTGTCTGGCACACAGTAGGTACTCAGTAAATGCCAGTGGCATAAGTAATCCTGTGAAAAGCCCTATAGTCACCATTTTTTACGTGTAAGGAACAAGGCACAGAGAACTGAGGAAACAGCCCAAAGTCCTACTGCTGAAAGTGGAGTATTACTCGGTTCTGGGGTGCCAGGGACTCTCTCCAGAGGTGCTTTCTCGGTTCTTTCTGTCCTGAACAAAGACTTTGTCAAGACAAGTGCAAAACACAGTAGGGTATGAAAATAAAAGAAACATGTTTTGCAGAGCAATTTTGGGCCAACTAAAAGTAAAAGAAATATACCCTGCAAGAAAACAAAGTGGACAAGTACGAATTCCCTGTGATGAATGTTACCATTATGTATATCTAAAATGTACCACTAAAATAAAATTAAAAAAAAAGAAAGAAGAAAACAGGGTGGGCCCCTGAAAGAGTTAACAGTGGCCACTGGCTGGGTGGCAGCCATCTTTTCATCTCCCATTCCTCAGGTTGGTAACCATCTTTTGCATCTCCCACTCCTCAGGACGACATCAGGTCAAGGAAGGCCTATCATAATTGTGTTCCGGTTCTGGGGAGAACTGAAGATAGCACTCTCTGATTGGTTCCAGGTGCAGGGTTTTGGGAACTATTCTGCATATGGTATCCTGGAACTCAGTGATTGACAGGTCATGCCAGCTCCCCAGCCTGTTTGCCATGCTGTAATCTCCTGCCTCAGTGGGGGCTCAATCTTGGTCACTGCAAAATTCCTGCAGGCTGTCCTTGACATCTCTGCCTACGGACCCCACTCTCCTTTCCTAAGTATGCTCCATCACCAGTGCCCCTATTGGTTCCTTAGGTTTGTCATTTTTCTCCAACATTGGCCATCATTTGGCTCTGTTGTTCCTGGGAATTTCTTGTCCCCTCTTCCCATTTTGGAGAAGATGGGGGAATGGTGCTGTTTGTAATCTCTTCCGTGTCTTGGAAACCAACAGCTGTACTATCCAGTGTCACATGTAAGAGGCTTGTTTCATACAAAACACTCCTTACACTGGAATTGAGGGCTCTTGTTTAATAACTGGTAGAACAAAATCAGGCCTTTGAAGGTCGTGTGGGAGAACCAACAACACTCTTCCTGCCTTGTTAATGTGAGTTTTAAATTCTCGGTAAACATCTAAAGAAAGCAAGTTTGGATTGAGTGGTTCACTCATTCAACTGGTGCTTACTGAATGTGAAAGTTTTACATATCTAGAGCTTTCTGAGGTGCTGGGGAGATACAAAGACCCCTGCAGTCCATATTCATTATTTAAAGATTCCATATTTGTGGATTCATCTACTTTGTCAAATTTATCCATAATTCCTAAGTTAGTATGCTCAGAACTTTTGTGATCTTCTGTGCACCAACCATGAAAAATTTAGACTTAAGTCACCCTAATGCACATGTTACCAGCTGAGTTTGAACAAGGCAGTATTCTTCCTTCTTTTAGCACTTACGCCATATCCTTTTTCCAATCTTGCTAGCACTGTGCTTTTTCTTTACAACTGGGGATGAAACTTAGGGCCTTCATACTGAGGTACATCCCCAGTCCTTTCCTGGATTTTTAAAAAGTATTGATTTTTAAATGGGGTCTTGCTAAGTGGCTATGGTGGCCAGGCTGGGCTCAAACTTGTGATCATCCTGCCTCAGCCTCCCACAGTGCCACTACCTCCTGCCCCTCCCCCCAGCTCACTTCTGTTCTTTTTGATGGTGATTTCACTGTTTAATATGACCTTGGAGCACTGCTCTGAAATATTGTTCAGGGTTTCTAAACACAAGAAGGTATTGCTCTTTAAACAGAAAAGCTTTGCTTAGGTCAAATTGAAGGTGTTGCCGGCAGTTAGTTCGATGTTAATGACCAACAATATACGTCAAATAAGGTGTCTTTAAACAGAATTGTACATCAGACAGGTTCTATATGAAAATGTGACCAGATACTCACAAGAACCTAACCCTGTATTTCCTGGGGAAGCTGCGGTTCACTATTCAGTAATTCAGTGTTCATGGTGACTGTATGGAATATAGCCACCACAAATACGAAGAAATCAACGAATATCTAGCTGATCCAACCAACGCAGTCTGATGAGGCTCCCAAGCTATAGGAACGCAACACTACAGGAACACACGGAAAAGAGCAACTGATGTGGCCTTGGACAGTTGAAGCAGTCATGATGCAGGGGCTGCTGTGAGCAAGGTTCTGAAAACATGAGTAGAAACTCCATGAATGTGCCAGAATGAAGGGTCGGTTGAGACAGAGGGGAACCAAGTATAAAAGAGGGACTCTCTGAAAGACACTGCTACACTGAGCTGAGGGATTAAAGGCTCAATCAAGTCAGAACCCTTAAGTCACAGCCACATCTCAGCTCCAGGCAAGGATTCAAGCCAATGATTGGCTCAATATTTATAATCGAAGCTATTATTCTCCCTTCTGAAGCCTGGCTTGTATTTCTGTGGACGATCCTACTTACATAAAGAACCCCAGCCAGCAACTGGCAAGAAAACCCATCACTTTTGGGGGCCACTGTGGGAAACACCAGCAGAAAAATACTATACAATTTTTATGGTTTGCATCTAAAATGCTCCCCAAAGTCTCATGTGCTCATAGGTGAGGCTTGTGAGGGATGACGGTATTATGGGGATTTAGAGCTGATTTGCTGTTAGGAAGAGACCGGTCCCTGGCGGCATGACGCAGAAGTTTATATCGCACTTCTGGCTCCTCCCTTGACACCCTCTGTTTCCTTGTCACCATGCCATGAGCGGCAGCTGCTCCGCTGTGCCCCTCTGCCATGCCCTCTTGTCTTGGAGCCAGAGGATGATGGACTGAAACTTTTACAAAATGAACCAAAATAAAACTTCCCTCATTTAGGCTGTGGGTGTTGGGTATAGGGCCCAAGTGACAATAATTCTTGCTGAAGATCAGAAACGTTTTCTTGTAGCATGGCAAGCACAGAACAAGCAGATTCCTTGTAGATCAGCCCTCATGCCAGCCTTCTGAAGTAGGTTTTATTGCTTCCATTTTATGGAAGTGAAAACCAAACCTCCAAATGATTAAGTGACCTTTTGAAGTTCATGTAGCTCACGACTGGCGGAAGTAGGCTTTATGTTCAGCTTTGATCTTAAATCTAGACTGGGTCACAGAAATTGTCTCTGACCTCAGGAAACTTGCATATGTGAATAGTTCATTACACCAGCACAGATTGTGAGATGTGAGGGGAAATAAGAGGTGCCAGTGGCTCAGACTGTCAGTTTTATAGGAACATTCAGAGGACAGAAGTCTGTCCCCAAAATCATTAGCATAAGAACAAATGATCTTTGATACCTGGAAATGGGGGAAGAAGCCGGCCCAGGGAGGTCCACATCGGGAAGCCCAGGAGCAGGAAAGATCCCTCCAGCAGACAAAGGCCCCATGCTGGGAAGGGAAATCTAGTTTAAGGGATTTGGAGGGAACATTCCAAGGTAGAAAGTTTATGCCCCAGTGTGTGATAAGTATCATTCTCAGCCCCAGGAATCCTTCAGATGATGTGTTTTCAAAGTAAAGAGCAGGACCTGGTCCATGCAGGGTGGCCACAGCTCCTGGCCAAGAAGGGGAGTCCTCTGATTACCCTTCCATTGCTGCCTTCTCTGCTTGCTGCACCCCATGTCCCAAAAGAAAGACCTTTAACCTATCATTAGTCTCCTAGGCCCTCCCAGGATCGAGTAAAACCTCCTCAGACTGGCGGGTTTCCACTGCCTGCCACCGTAGCACAGACCCTGCTACGGTAGCCTCTGTCTTGCCCTCCTACTTGGAGGGCCCTTGTTTCATTTCCTGCCTGTTGAAGTCTGGCTCAACCCTCAGGATTTAGTTTAAATGCTGTCTTCTTCAGAACATGCTCCAAGGTTCCCTGATGATGGTGAATTTCTGCTGTTCCTAGGACCACACAATGTATCTCTCCATTTAGCCTATTTCTTGTTTGGCCATGTTGTAGCCAGAGCTGGCACCCTGTCTGTCTTGTGTCCTTGAAGCCCGGGACAGGTGTCCTTATTGCATCCTTTAGCAAAGTGCCTGGCCCTTGGTAGATCTTCAATCTCTCTTAAAAAATAGATATACAAGGAGGATGTCCTTGAAACCAGAACAGTTCTGTTTAAATTCAATTTAATCAAGGTTTTAAGTAAGGTTCACTTCAGTGAAATTGTACTGCAAATGAAACCATCTGAAATCTAATCTCAATTTACCTGCCCCCTAAATGACAGTTTAATTTCACTGTAATCTTTATTATAATAACTTCTAAACTAGTTATTAGCCTTACTGATGAAGTTGGAAGACTATTTCATCTGATTATTCCTGAGACACAGTGTCTTAGGAAACAATTATTAACTTCCACACTGATAATTAAAAAACCCTATTATTTCATGATGGGCTAGGAAATACCATGCGTGTATCCCTCAATTACTGAAATAGAAGCTGTCACTAAGTGTGTAGTAGTGAAATCTCACACATCAAATGGTCCCACTCACCAATATAAGCCACGTTATTAGAGCAGACAGTGTACAGTAAAACATCCTCTGCTGTTCTGAAATGATAGAGTTTTATGTGGGTAAACGTCACCTCTTCCCGATTGATCTTTGTCCTTCCCAAAGCCTGGCCAAGTTCAACGTGGGTAGAATAAAAAGTACTGGTGTGTGTGTGTGTGTGTGTGTGTGTGTGTGTGTGTGTGTGTAGGGGGTGGGAGGTGCTGGTGTCATGGTAGTAACGAGGTAGGGTTAAGCTCAGGGCAAAGAGAATTTTCTAACAGAGCCACAGAAAGACAAACTGTCTTTGCAGGAATTGACAACAGAGACTGGGCCTGCGCCAGGGGCCCCTGAGCCACTCACATGAAGCAGGGGAAAGTTTTCTTGGGAATCCCAAGGCCCCCTTCCAACTGAGAAACCATGTGGTACTGACTGGACTGTACCCTCCTGCCGATCTGTGAATTCTTGCCAAAACCCAACCGGAAGCTTAGTGCCGCGGTCCGTGTGAGCCCTTCGGACCGATGGATTTCAAGAGCCTGAGAGAGGCTTGAGCAGGCCAAGTCTTCCAGACACACACAGGCGTCCAGGAAGGGGACACAGCTGGTCTCATTCTCCTGATGCTCCCTGCGCTTTGGGACCTGAGCTCAGCTCCTTAAACTCGCAGTCTACACTCTCTGGACAGTAGCGGCTACGACACACAGCTGGACACATTGGGAAGATTTCATCTAAGTCGCCTGCTGCCCTGATTGGTAAAGGCAGCAGCCACGCTGGGAGTCTGCAGGCCACTTTACCCCCCCAGGAGCTCTGACTCACGACTCATTTAGCACAGCCTGGGCTGCTCCGGTTTCCTAAATCTTCATCTGTCTAACGCAAAAGACTCCAGGCGGACGTTTGAAAACAATGATCTTGACAGCGATTCTGTTGTCTGCTGCTTTCTCTTTGGATTGAGAATGCTGTTAGTGTTTTGCAAACTCATTCTTTAGGGTAATTACATTTTCTGGACTGAGAGTTTAGGAAGACCTTTTAGTGATCCCACCCGTAGCCGCGGCCCTGAAGGCAGGAAATCCTTTAACAGGACCCGGACGGGGTAGGCCTGCAGCAGGGCTGAGCTCAGAATCTGGTCTCCCGAGAGCTTGGGGTGGCTGAGTGCACCGCCCTAGCTCGAGGTGGCTGTCGTGTGTGCCCCGAGGGCTCTGGGAGGGGATCCGTGAGCGCGGAGGGATTAATTCACTCGGGGCTGCGGGACCGCGAGGGTCGGCGCAGGCTTCCTCGTCCAGCATACGCCAAGCGGCCAACGCTCACCGCGGGTCAGGGCTTCCCGGGAGCGGAGGGTCCGGGGCCGCGCTGGAGTGCAGCGAGCAGAGCCGGGCATGGAGAGAGGACGCGGGCCGGAGTGACGAGCGCGCGGGTAGGGGCCCGGCTGGGGCGGGGCGGGTCCCGGGGGCGTGGCAGGGAGTGGCGGGGCTCCCGGGCGGGCTGTGGGTGGGATTAAGTTCCGGGGGCGTGGCCGGAGAGGCTGGGCGGGGATATGGGCGGGACCCGAGGCAAGGAGGGCTCCGGGGCGTGGTCAGGCGGGGCTAGAGGCGGGGAGGGGGCGGGGTCGGGGCGGGGCTCCGCCGTCTCTGGGCTGCGGCGCCGGGAGCTGAGTACTGCGGGAGGCGGCGGAGAGGGTGGCCGAGCGAGGCGGCGGCGGCGGCGGTGACTGGTGAGCGCCGCGGTCGGCTGGGCTCAGTGGGAGCGCGGGCGGGGTCGGGGGGAGCGGCAGAGCTGTCGGGCCTCGGGGGGCGCCCCGGCCGCCTGCCATTGCCGCGGATCGTGGCGTCCTGCAGCCTTGGGGACTGGAGGCTACGGGCTAGCGCCGAGGACCCGACCCCAGCGCAGTCTGCGGGCCCGGCCAAGGTGCGCTGTGTGCCGTCGCCCCGGCACCGGACCGGGTTCCTGCTCCAGACCACTCCTCAACCACTCCTTCCCCACACAGGCATGGCCAGCTGCGGGGCCTTCCTTCCCCGAGACCCCATCCTGTGCCCCTCCCGCCCCGCCGGGCCGCTCCCTACGCAGCTCCCTGCAGCCCAAAGGCAGCGCCAGCGCCCTCCCCGCCTGCACCCAGCCCTGCGCTGCCACCTGCCTCAGGTCCCAACCTCCCGCTACCCTCCTCGCTCTCCGCCGGAGGGCAGCCCCAGCCTGGCCAGAGGCACTTTGCGGATCCGATGATCCTGGGCTGAGGGACAATTTGACCCACTTCCCAGGAACCCGGTCCCAGGCCAGCCGTGCTTTCTGGTGGAGGCACCTGGCTTGTCTGCCACTTGAAGGACAGAGATCGTCTCTGTCAGAATGGGCCAACAGGTCTCTGGCTCCTTCTGGGCCGCTCAGACTTGCTGGGCAGTGTTTCCAGAGACCAGGGCCAGGGGCTTTGGCATTTAAGGCCCCCAAAGCCATTTGCCTACCCACCCGCGGCTCCCCAGAATTCCCCCCAGCCACTCTTGGGGATATGCGGTCCAGTACTGAGGCGCCCGTCTTCTGGGGTCTAGGCCTGGCCTCCTCTCTCGTGTTCTTGTTTTTCTGCCCGCTCCCCAGGGAACTCAGGGGAGGGTTAGTGGCTGGGGTTTGGGGCTCTGGGAGCCCCCCACAGCTCTGTGGCCTCCCTCCTTTCCTGTTAGAAACTTTGCCTGCTGTCACCAGTCACCTTTTCCTCTGGACAGGCCTGAGCCACCTGCACAAGGAGGAGTCCCCAGGGCAGGGAAAGCTGGTGTGGGGTCCTGCAGGACAGCAAGAGAAGGGTGGCCACCCTA
Organism: Hystrix cristata; assembly: GCA_004026905.1. Taxonomy (NCBI): domain Eukaryota; kingdom Metazoa; phylum Chordata; class Mammalia; order Rodentia; family Hystricidae; genus Hystrix; species Hystrix cristata. The sequence continues at coordinate 12,639 of PVJO010027459.1, forward strand.
GCAAGTCTGGGTTTGGGGGCCGGGCTGTAGAGTGATCATGATAGGAACTCCAAGTGGGGTGTCAAGGCTTCTGTGCAGTAGAGAGGAGGCAGAGCAGGGGCTGTTTTTCCTGCATGTTTCTGTCTCCTGTTGCTATGGTGACAGTCTTGCCTCTCTTCCTCCCTCTGCCTCTTCTGGGAGCTGGTTTTTATTGGTCTGTTGTCCCGTCTTTTATGACTCTAATTTCTCCTTTCTACTTGCTCTGAAATAAACAGTCATAAACATGGGGGCTGGGCCAGGCTGGGACCTGGCAGAACTTCACCTCTCGGGTTTGGGCTCCTTTGAGGGGAGAGTATGGGAGCCTATGGGGTTCAGATCTGCCCACACTCCCTCCTGCGCTCAGCTCCCGGACGGGGGCAGCAGCATCCCTGTTGGGCACACAGTGGGCAGCGCACTGCTAGGTGCTAATAATAGACGCCAATGCCGGCAGGAGCCCACTGATGTGCTTTCCTTTCTTCTTCACAATAGTGCCATAGGGGAAGGACTATCCTGCTTTGCAGATGAGGAAACTTAGCTCCCAGCAAGGGTGCTTTTGCTCTGATGTCACACTGGTGTTAGTGCACACTCAGCCTGAGCTTGCTGTGCATGAAGGGAAACTGACACAGCTCCAGTGGAGCTCTGCTGGCTCCCACCCTATTGGCTACCTGGTCCTATTCCCAGAGGGACCTCGACCCCCTACATGTGTGCTTTAGGAGGCTCATTGGAAGTGTCCTCAGTTTGCCCACCCCTTGGGTAAGCTGCTGGAGACAAGCCACCAGGGAGCTAGCTGCCTGTCACGTCCTTCTTCTCCTCTTGATGCCAACTTTGAGGACCCAAGCTGAGAACAGAGGTGAAGCCACTTGTGACTGACTTCCTGTTTTTACTCAAGAACCAAGAATTTACCTTGCCTGTCTTTCCCAGGGACTGGATGAGGCAGGAACACAGCCAGCCCAAGGTGAGGAGTTCTGTACTCACCAGGGCCACAGGGTCACCCAGTGTCCCTTGTCAGTGGCATTGTCCAGTGGAGGTGCCTGACTGTTATTTCCCTCTCCATGCCATTGTTGTCTTTCCCACCCGCTTCCTTTCTCCCCAACACACCTCTGTGCTCCAGGCTCATTAACCATGAACTCAAAGCATGTGATGGCAGCCTGGAAAGACAAGGGAATCAGCAGCTTTGCTGTACTTGCCCACCAAGAGGGAGTCAGTCGGTTCCCTCACTTGACCTCTCCTTTTCTGCCTTTAAAGTAGAGTTGGCAGCGTCTGATCTGTAGGCTGTGCTTGCTGGTTCTATTAGGACTGAGTGGAACAACACACAGGGAGAGCTTTGAAGGGTTGAAGGGCTGAAGGACATCGCATCCCAGTTCTGTTGTGAGAGCTCGGTGTTGCAGAGAACCCTGTGCGGAACGGATTCAGCATAATTACCGTGGAGCCTCAGGATGTACAGGCATTCTCTAAAGTCATCTTGTCCAGCCTTGGTGGGAAGCCCTGTTTGTGGGGCTTCTACTCTGTGAGTGCCAAATGCAGCTCGGGGAACTGGTGGTTAAAAATGAATGCTGTTCTTTGTTTCAGAAACTGTAGTGTGGTGTAAAAGGTAAACTTGGAAAGAGATCTTTGTGATACAGTCAGAGAGGTGGTGGGAGGATGGGGGATGGGGACCTGGGGCCAGAGTTGGCCATTTGACTTGGTCACCCCTTAGTGTTAAGTTAGGAGGCCTTTGCTTGGTGGCTGAAGTACCACTGGCCTAACACAGAGCAGTCCCTCCTGCTTTGCTGAGTTTTAAAAAATTTTATTAGTACACGCTTGCGATCCAGAATGAATATGTGCGTCATGGGGTATTGGTGCATATGTGTGTGGCATCTTGATGCTTTTTACTTCCCTCCTCCTCCCTCCTGTCTCCTCCCTAACCCCTTTGCTGAGCTTTGATTTGTTCCTCATAGTAGCCTCTGGTTCCTACTTCCTGTTGATCTGAATCCTTTCTCTGGAGCTGAGTCCATTCACTGACAAAGTGACATGGTGATTGGAAAGAAAGAGGGCTGTGGAATCAGAAATGAATGAATTCAGACTAGACTATTGCTATGTCCTGATGGGTGTCTGACCTCTTTGAGGCTCAATTCTCTATCTGTAAAATTGCAATTATACTTGTCTTGTAAGAGTTAAGTCAGCTTATATATTTATAGGGTATGGCATGGTGTCCAACCCACAGTTGATGTTGGTTAGTTAGTTATATTGATTAGGAAAGACTTTGCAGTTACGGGGCCTCTGGGTCCTCTTAAGACTGTGGTAGAACACTCATTGGATGAATTCTGGCCTTTGGAGATCCATTCATTATCTGGCAAGGTTAAAAATTGCTCATTCTCAGGCTTCTAGTACTGCTAGTTAATCTTTGAGTTATCTCTCACCAAATAAGCTGTCTTCTGAGGTACCATGTCAATGCACGAATGTCCAACACTTTCGTTTTCTCAAAGGAGAATAAATTTGAAATGGTAGCAATCATCCTAATCATCCCTGCAACTCTGTGACGTTAGTATTGCTGTCCCCAGTTTGTAGTTAAGGAGGCTGGAAAAGGATAAAGTCACTTGCATTGTGTCTGACAGCTAGTGAGCGGCAAGGCCAGAATTTAAAACTAGATCCTGCTTGCTCTTTGTGCCATGGTGCACAGATCTTGTCATTTCCTTGGCTGGCAGGCAGTGACCTAAAATAATTGTGTTTGGAGAATGTAAGCAGAGTTTAATAGGGGCGGAACCGGTCAGTGCTGTAATTCAGAGTCACAGTAAACATTTAGAGACTTTATTAGGGTTTTGCTCTCAGCACAGCATTAACGAGGCTTTCTGCATCTGGCTGAGGATTTGTTTTTCTAACTGATGAGTAGAAGAAGAGTTTGACAAGTTGGAATTAAGAGAAAATATTTGACAATGTTAGGAGTAGTTTCTGGAGCACAAGTGTGGATGGCCAGTTTGTTACTGGGATGACCTGAGACTTTGGACAGGCTAAGATTTTACAGTTGATCTTGTGAATGGAAAACATGGCAGGTGCTTGCCTGGGATATGGTGGCGGGAGATGCAGCAAGATTATAACACATGGATGGGTGGTTCCTCAAATGCAAGGGTGAGGTGGAATCAGTTTCTCAAGACAGCTGAGATCTAGAAAACAGAAGTACAGTGCAACTTCGGTTTGTGAGCATAACCTTTCCCAGAAATGTGCTTGTAATCCAAAGCACTTGTGTATCAAAGTGAATTTTCCCATCAGAAATAATGAAGATTCAGATGATGCTTTCCACCACCCCAAAATATTCACAGAAAAACGAGTACAATACTGTAATATAATACAAACTAATAAAGAAAATACAAAATATAAATAAAATAAACAAATTAACCTGCACTTACCTTTCAAAACCTTCGTGGCTACTGTGAGGGCGACAAGGGAGAAGGGTTACTGTGTAGAATGACTTTTACTGTCAGTAACGGAATCCCTGCTATCTATTGGTCAGTGGAATCTCTTTCCTTTCCTGCAACTTTAATAAGAACCCCATCCAGATACACTTGCTTTTGTCTCCTTTGGAAGGTTTTGTGGAAATGTGACATTGCATGGTGGTGAAACAGATTCATTGCTCAGACTGCTACAGTCTTATTCGGGTGGTACTTTTCTACAACATTTTGCCCCGTTTCCCACATTTTACACATTTCTCTAATCTTATTTGAAGTGAGGGATTACTCCGATTTTTTTCTCCTCTTCCTGTGCGGACAAGATCTCTATAACCTCTTGGTTTTGAGAAGTGCTTACCCATAATCCTGGAGAGAGAGAGAGAGACAGACAGACAGACAGACAGATAGACATAGACACAGAGAGAGAGAGACAGCATGAGAGAGAGGGAAGAATCATTGGCTCAGTTGTGATTATGTGACATTCGATGTCATGTACTACTTGTATTGCAAGACATCGCTTTTTTTTTTTTTTTTTGTGGTGCCAGGGATCGAACTCAGGCCCTTGTGCTTGCAAGGCAAGCACTCTAATCACTGAGCTAAGTCCCCAGCACATCGCTTTTTTATCAAGTTAAAATTTATTAGAAATGCTTGTTTGTTTTGTGGAACACTTGCTGAACAAATTACTTGCAATCCAAGGTTTTACTGTATTGGGTATTGTTGTCGGATTGTTTTCTAGCCTCTTTGGGGTAATTTAGAAGCCCCATTTCCCTGGTTTAAGAACCCCATTGCCCCAACCATCCCACGTGCTAAACACAGGCGCCATGTTTCCCAGCACTGCAGACAGATGCTTTCCTGTTCGCAATTAGCTCAGGACCTGAGTCTTGTGTCTGCTTATTTAATGACTTCACTTTCTAATAAAAATTCCATGTGGCACAGATAATTAGATCTTTTCAATGAAACTGGGGAGGAAGAGTGCCCCAAAGAGTTTAACTGCAGTTTTATGGTGGATCAAGCATGAAAATGGGCCCATTCATCCATACAACAAACATGGACCGGATGGGCTGCTGCACTAGCATGTGAGCACGCAGGGATGCTAGTGGGTCCCGTTGTCCCTGGCCTCGGGCGGCCCCCACTCCAAGGGGAAGGAGGAAGGAAGTACATGCCCATGTGGAGTGTGGCCAGGGTCACACAGAGTGAGTGCGAGGTGATACCGGAAGAAGGAGATTTCATGGTGTCAACTGTCGCTGCAATCAAGCCATTTTCCTCCGCCTGGTGTGGTGTGGAACATCTGGATCCCAGCTGACGTGGTGCACACAAAGGAGGCATGAGAAAGAAAAGCACTTGTCCCGGAAGCTGGACACCTGGTCTCAGCCCTCAGTGTCCCCCACACATTCCAGTCGAGGGAGGAGGAGCTCCTGCTCTTCTGTGGGTCAAATGGGCAGATTGGCTTCCATAACTAGGAGGGCATTTCTGCATCCAGCCTGGTGATTCTAACACGCTGATCTCGTTCCCCCAAGTGACAGGCAAAGAAGAGAAATCTGACAGCCAGCATCAGCAACGGTGTCCAGAGAGAGCCGGGGATAGAGAGGGCCAAGTGTGTTTTCATGGAACCCTTCAGAGAGCTGAGGAGCCTTCCTCTCGTTCTCAGAGAGGAAACCACTTTGCGATGGAACATTCCAATAGGTGACAGAAAGTCAAAGCTGATAACAATTGAAGAGTCAGGAAGGCACTTGGGGGCAGAGTGGACCTGTGGCCCAGAACCTCCACCGATGTGAATGAGGAAGGTGTCGACCTCCTGGGCACCTTGATAACTGCAATGTGTGCTTTACTTTTGAGTTAATGTCCCTTAAGAAAGCTCTCAGTTGCCTGGCAAGCACAAGGGCTTGAGTTCGATCCCCAGCACCAAAAAAAAAAAAAAAAAAAAAAAGAAAGGTCTCAGTTTTGTGAGTCTCAGGTTTTAAAATAAATTTAAAAATGCACCGTCATTTTCTGGTCTTGAGAAACAATGACCAACACTCCCAACCAGGACGCTTTGGGTTCTCTCATTCTGCATCGGTAAACAGATATTGCCTTCAGGAGCAGCCGGGAGGCTGGATCTCAGGCACGCAGTGTAGACAGGCAGTGTGCTGTAGTCAGAGCACACAGATGGAGTCAGAGAGGACCCGGATCTTCTGCCGTTCCACCCCCTCAAGCTGCCCCATCTGAGTCTTGCCTTCCCTTTAGTAAAATGGGGGCAGCAGCAGCAATGTAGCAACACAGGATAATGATAACCCTTTAATACCCACCTTCACAGTCTTCTGCTAGCCTCGATCTATGGAGGGGGAAATGAGTCCAGATACAGAAAGGGTGACTCGCATTATGTCACCTCATTAGGCAGGGGCCTAGTTGAGACCTTAAACACGTACGTGATGTGTGCCTGCCCTGCACAGTCTAATGTTCCTGTCCCATCCACACTATGAAGGAGAGCCATGTGTGTATCTGAACCCAGGAATAAATAGCTCTTGTCTTGGAAAAACGTCATCTCAGAGACGCTGTAAGTTCATGCCAGCTGGAGGTGCCCCGTACCTTAAAACTGAAAAAATAAAATAAAAAACAGCTTGGGTCTTAAGTGCTTCATGGGACTGGTGGGTGCCCTTGAGCCTACCCTTTGCTCATCCCATTTGTAGAGGATGCAGCGTCAGCTGAGCCTGCAGTGCATGTGGCACATGGCCGTGCCGAGGGTGGATGCCTCCCAGTCGAGGCAGCTGTTAAAGAACTAATATTTTGGACGCTTTCTTGGGACAGGTTTTGATCGGGGGGGAAAACGTGAGAGTATGTCTTAGCCCGTACAAGGACAGAGGCATACGTGGGTGAACGCCTCTGAGTAACTCCTCTGCTGTGCAGGAATTGAGAGAGAATAGTGGCTGAATGGATGGATGGGGTGGGAGGGAGGGGAGGAAAAAGGAGAAGGAGACAGAGACACGCCCACTGGTTTTTCCATGGTGGGACAGGAATTTAAGGACTCAGTCCCTCCAGCTCTGAAACCCTGAGAAGTGACCCTTGTATCTAGAAGCTAGTAAACGTGCATTTCGAAGCAGACAGACCTGGGCTGGAATCTTGGCTCTTACCTTGGGCAAATTCCTTAGGTTTCCCAAGTTTTCCAATTGGTGAACTGAAGTTAATAATGTTTGCATCTCAGGGATATTGCAAGGGAGAAGTAAATTAGACATTTATCAGCCTCCTATTTTGCCTGAACTTTGAATGAAATTTGTGTGTGAAGTTTTGGCTGTTTCCTTTAGGTTCCTCTTTACTTAGTGTCCTGGATGAGAGTGACCTGTACTTTCTTCTTCTTCCTCTGACAGTGGATTCCTGCACCACCCTGGACAAAGTCCTTGAAAGTCTGTGTCTCTGGGCTCCTGTCTCTAACTCAGAGGCTTCACTTTGTATCCAAAATCAATGTAGCTGCAGGATTTACTGGATTGTCACAAGCATAATCAAGAACGGAGCACTGCATGTATTATGTTGT
>PVJO010027460.1:0-19579 GCA_004026905.1 Hystrix cristata
CTCAAAATAATAAATTTTTAGGCCTGAATTGTCTATTGTACTGTGGTGATCAGATCAGAAAAATGAAATATTTGCAAATAGATTTTGGGTAATCACAGACCCACTACTACTCAGATGGGCTTAATTTGTAGGTATTTCACCATATTATAATGATAATGCATAAAATTAGTCTCTTACTGGTACGTTGTCTCAGTGCTACCTCAGTAAGGGATGCAGGTTCTTTCTGTGAATGGACCACACGATCTAAGGTGATCACGAAGTAGAGTCCGGGAGCCACTGGCCCACCTCGTCGCTGTGCCTGAGACAATTTTGTGCATAATATGTCCACGTGAAGCTAGTAAAATCACTGCCATATGTTCACAGCAGCAAGAGACAGCTCATGGCAGTGAGCCTAATAACCTGTCTTGATCAATCACAAATATTCACCTTGAGATGGACAAGAAAATCTTCCTGAGTTGTACAGAATCCGAAGAGAATTCTGACTAGAACCTGCCTTCCAGGTGCTTACAATAGACCAGAGAAGCAAGGTGTGTGCATATGGAAGATAACTAATTACAAACAACATAGTAACTAATAAAGGCCAAGTGAATGTACACACAAGATAAGGTGAGGAAAGGGGACTGGTTTGCAAGAATTAGTTCCCCTGTTCCTTGTCTTTTAAAATTGCCAGCCCATATCATCTCCTTCCTTGCACAGCAAGGGCCAGATGTAGACAGAAATCCATTTACTGGCTATTGCCCAAGTTTGTTTTCAGGTTACTTGCCTTCCCAGCCCTATTTCTACCTTCTTGGTCTGATATCTTGTTCAAATTCTCTGTAGTGAAATTGTTTCCTTCTTGACTTTCTACTCTTTGCCCTCCTCCAAGATCCATATCTGTTACAGCTTCAGATAAGAACCTATCATTTCCCTGCCTAAAGGAGTCTAAATGCCAGGTCAGTGCCTAACTGCCCCCAACAAACAAAAGTGGTGTTAGAAAAAAAGAAAAAAACACAAGTAATATGCACATAGTGTGTCAGGGCACAGGATGACCACATTAAAGTCAGTGTTAAACCATTAAAAAGTCAGAGTGAGAGGCAGAGATGATGGTGTTCGAGCAATGTAATGACTGCCACGAAGTTGTGCATGTCAGGAAAACCTGCCTACCTCTGTCTCGCCTACTCTGTGGCCGGTTAACCCCACCTGAGTTCAGTACCAAGCGTCTGCAGCCATCAGCCTGTTTCACTCTCTGCCTTTTTCATTTGGACTCAGAAGGCCTATTAACCCTCACTGAAGGCAGAAAGAAGTGACCCCAGGAGCACAGAGTTCTTGGGCACTGAAGATACACGAACCATTTCCTCTGGGTTGTAGCTTCCAAAGGAAGATTTTGTGCCCTGGGTTTTAAGTCTTGAGAAGAAAGCAGCATAAAACAGTATTTACCTTCAGACTTTTTATCCTGCTGTGACTTTGGTGGACTTACTATTGTGGTCTACTTGAGCAGGAACGCCCAGCTGAACTGAGTTGGTGTGGGGTCATAGAAGATCCACCTGAAGGTTATTGCTGACACACCATAAAGGAGAACGGGAGCAGAAGATGGGGGCCGGCTGTTTCCCAGGAGAAGCTCTGCTGCGGCTCATTCTCCCGAAGGGAACTCAGCTGTTCTCCTCACAAAGCTCAAGGAGAGCTTTGCTGTTGTTGGAGATGACTGCTGTTTGCTTCGGGGAGCTCTGGTCTTCGTCTCTGCTGAGAGCATCGTATCCTGGTTCCAGTAAAGATTTCTTCAGCCTCTTAGTGCAGATATGGACGTACACAGGACATTATCGTGGGCTCCCAGCCCTTGACTGGATCTTTCACATCCCTAGTGCATAGATAGACATTGTGCACTCTTCCTGCATTTGGCTTGTGTGTGTGGATGTTGTAACGTGTAAATATCCTGCATTAAATCTGCTGTCTTGCAAAGCAATGACTCCAGAAAAGTGACTAATACAATGACCAAATTCTTTAATTCCTAATGGTCACAGACTTCCAAGAATTGCTTGGGAACTCTTGGAGTGGGAGGGAAGAGCAGGGAAAGCTAGCGGGTTGTTTGGATTTGCTTTCAGGAGGATGGAATCAATGCACCCCTGACTCTCTGTATTTTAAGAAATGGTGGCAATTCAGTTATGGTGGATGACAGAAGGGCTTCCTCTGTGACTGTCTTATGACCACTTGGGATGTAGTGGAAGTGGTCAAAGCCCTTCTAACATGTGCAGGGCACAGCTTTCGTTAGAAAGGTTGATATGCTGACAGGTTGCCTTTGCCTGACACCAACAGCCCCAGCCTCCTAAAAGCAAAGCCTCCACCACCAATTACTAGGCTATTTTGCCATAATATGTGGACTGTTGAGGAAAAATAAAATATGTGATCCATTATCACTTCATATCATTACTATTTCAGTGATTTCTAACGTGTCCTTTGCCCATGAAAAGATGTACATTAAATGAGATAAAGGCAAAATGGTCAGAGTGTGGCCTGGAACATGGTAAATGCTATTGTTAACTGTATTATTATTATTGTTACATTCAGCTGGGTGCTTCTAGATAAATCCTTTTGAAACACAGCTCAAGATGCTTAAGCAAAGCTCCCACTGTCTTCTAGAAAAATCTCCAACTCCTTAGCATTCAAATCATAAACATTTAGTGAAGGTTTACTTTGCGTAAGGAAGAGAGATGGAAAGATGATTTGACTACAAATGGTTTTGAATTGCAACGATCGAGAAAGTTTCTAGCAGAGTTTCACAGGAGGAATATGCTCTCCACACTTGAAATATTTTAGCAGCTTACCCCTCAGTCTTCGAATTATTATTATTAATTTTTCACAAAACACAAAGCCCCTCCCTTTCATCTGCACACAGAGACCAAGTTGATGAACATCTGCCTAGAGAATTCAGGACACTTGGAGCAGCAGGGTCAACAGTGAACTGCGGCACCTAACAAACAAAAAGAGACACATGGTGGTGTTGAGCATTCGTAGAGCATACCATGAAAGAGCCAAAACCCCCTAAGCTTTGTTTTGCCTGAAGGCAACTTTGAGCATTTTTACATATTCTGCAATTGATATTTCCTGCTTATGGAACAAGGACCTCAACATAAAGAAATTTATACCTAGTGTAACTTTCCCGTGGGACAAGGACACAAAAAAGAATCAGCAAAATTTGAATATTAAAAAATTCAGACGGAATCTAAACACATCTATGTCTATATCTATATCATTAGATTAGGGCTTCTCATTAATTTATTCTGGAAAAATTACTGAGAAATGAATATCAGAACCACATTATATCTTATGTATAAATCATAGTGTTTTCCCTACTTAAATTAAATGAATAGCACATTAAGAAAGCATTTACCTCATTTACCATGCAAGACCCTGGGCTTGATCTCAGCACTGCAGAGAGAGAGCTCACATTATCATGGTGTATGCTCTGTTAGTGTTGGACGAACTTACGTGTATTCTTAAGAATTCCCTAAAGAACTTTCTCAAGGGAAATGAGTTATCTGAAATGGCAAGCTGCTTCCTTATGACTGCAACCTAGATAAGCAGGAAAGGGGGAGCACAAGATAAGTGGGAGCAGAAAAAACAGACTGTAACACAAGCTTTCATTTCCTGTCTGTAGCATTATCTGTCATTATTCCATTCTCCTTTCCTCATCAATTCTATCAAAATAAACTGAGTCCTCCTCCTCTGTGGTTTAGGTCAAAGCTCCTCAGATCTGTAATATCTTCCTATAGTCTTCACTGATCATTGGAATTGTGCCTCCCTATTAGTACACAGTTCCAACATTTGCACAGCATCTTCTCTGGTCATATCTAACCTAAAGGGCCTAGCTCTCCTCTAACGACTGTGGACCAGTTCATATAAATCACTCTGTTCATTTATATTTTCCCTTTCCACTAATCCTTGCATAAAATGTTTTTTAAAGGCCTTTTATCATTTAGAGGTTCTACTGTATTTTGATTACATTCATATATATATATATATATATATATATATATATACACACACACAAAATTTTTCCAGAAAGATGTAATATCTTTGGAAACAAGGATCATGACTTAAGATTTTCTGCAACAATCCAGCTGAAAACAGTTGGGTTCTCATTAGATTAATTTGTTGAGATTTTTACTGAAATGCTTGAGCCAAAATAGAGCAGCCAAAAGCAAGTTGCCCCATCATAAAGGTAATAAAGCTTACATGGTCATAAAAGAAACATTTCCTTCTGCCTAAATTTCCAAGGGCAATGTCAATGATGATACACTGTATGGGAAGACTGTGGTACCTGCCTCACCTGTAGCTAAGGGGAAATTCAGTCTCAAACCCATGAACTAAATAACCTGAGGTTGGTATATCTCAGATCAAGTGATGCAATCACTACTCCCCAACCCCTTAAATTATAAACAATTGGCTGTCCAGAGATGAGGGCTAGACTATGGAGGAGTCAGTTTACGATCTTTGCAGTGACCAGTGGAAGAATTCCTAAGTCAGACTTTAGTACCCTGAGAAGTTGCTGGGGAGAACTGGGCAATTAGCAGGCAAAACTCAAACTGAAAGTTTGCCTAGAGAAAAGCTGTGAGATAAAACAGGGTCATGTAAAGTTTCAAACAAGCTGACATTATAAAGAATAGGAACTGAGAGAGCAGATGTTATAAAAGAGAGATCGATTGATAGTAACAGGAGAACAGAGCTATCACGCAAAAGGACCTACACACATCACATTAGGGACAAAGGGATAGCATGGCAATCTGAAAATTGCTAGCAAATTTCTGTGACAATTTACAAACTTCAAACTCAGAGGGGCGCTACCTACATGGCTCTTCTTAGATGTGTGTGAAATTGCATATCCACATAAGCCCCAAATGTCTGCTTAACATTTTCTCACCATCTTGAAAGAGGGCTTCATTTGTTACTCACTTGACTTGATTCAAATTCCTGGACAAAAATATAAGACTTAGAGATTGTCGATGGCATCCCCAAGTTCTGTTTCTTTGCTTTTGTTCACTGCCCTCTGTGTCTGTTGTTTCCTATTCTCCACATTCATGTCCAGAAATGTCACACAGAAAATATCTGAAACTCATTCATGCTAAAGTATAAATGGCTTACAAACAGCACCAAATACCGTCATTTTAATAGAAAATATCTTACAATAAAAGAATAAATTGTTAATAATACAGTGGCAGAGTCAAACCAGAGCTTCTGTTGGGGTGATATGAGATAAGCATCAATGTGCCTGAGGTTTAGTGAAAAGCCCTTTTGGGAACAACACTTATGAGAGAATTGAGAAGCAAACAGACTTGGCCAGAAGGAGGAGTTGAGCCTTGACCAAGTTTCAACACAGTTTCAGCCTACCCTCTGGGAGTTCTGAAAGGGAGCTGGCCTTCCAGAGGCCGGAGTGAGTTGGAGCTAGAAGGCAAGCCTTTGTGTCTCCCATTGATCAGTCACCGACGCAAGACATGGGGCGGGGTGGGGGGGGTGGTCCTAATAGGGACTGACAACTGAATACTGTCCTCCCGCGGTACTCTCACCAGCCAGGGTAAACATCTTTTGTTCTTGCAGGAGGATCTGAGCGTGTTCATGTTCACCAAATGCAAGATGTGAGAAAGTAGTGCCTTTCAGCTGGTAGAAAAGTTTTATGGAGAAGAACCATGAGATTACACCATTTACACTTCTTCTAAATACATGTATAATACAGCTGAGCTTCCTGACTACATTACAGCTCAAATGAGTAAGATCTAAGTAGGGAAATTGAAAAAGGCATTAGAACTATTGTAGTACTTTTAAATTCTCACTCCTGATCAGGGCCTTAGATTTAATTTTCTACATCATATAAACTGTGTGTGTGTGTGTGTGTGTGCACGCGCGTGTGCATTTATGTCTGTTCTTTTTCTTTTTATGATATTATTTCTAATTAACAAATGAATCACCAAACTAATCTTTCATGAAGGAAAACAAAAGAAAGACTCCTCCATTTTAGGAGTGAAATTCTGTCTCATTTCCTCTTTGGTGTCTAGATATTGGGTGTCTTTTCTGACCTTGTTAGGCAAATCCCACCACTGTGCAGTTGCAGCTCTGAGATGGGGAGCCTGGCCTTCTCTGAACAGCATTTGCTCACCCCACAAAACTTATCTGGTGGTTCCAAGGAACAAATGGCTTTTGCTGGGCTCTTCAATAATATGATTTGCATGCTTGAAATGAGATCGCCAAAGTAATTGTAGAATATTGCTTGCCATTACCATCATTAAAAACAGGCAGATGTAGGAGCACTCCCAGGGAAAATCTTCCTGCTGGGTTTTCATGGAGATAAGTGCACAAAATCCACTTTTGAAAAGATGTTGAATGGAATGAATTTGCCATTCACTGGCTGTCTGATGATGATTTGCTTGTTAATTGGAAGTTTAGGCTTTAGAGAAGCCTTAACAAATTTGATTGCTAAATTCAGGAGGTTTACTCCCTCTTTGCAAGCCATATTCAGAGGCATAAATCCTACTTTGTGCATGTGTGTCTATGCACTCATTTAGAATCTCTGTGAAAAGAAACCAGTAGCTAACCCTTTTGTCAGTAGCACTTTCTGGAGTGACTTTAACAGCATACAAGGACAAAACATTTTGTCCCTTTTTTTAGGAGTCTCTAGACCCTCTATATTTGCTGAGTGTGGGCGGGAGAGACAGTCCTGAGCCGAGCTGAGCTAAAGGTCATCTCGGTGGCCATACCTGATGGTTTTCCCATGCTATGCTGCGAACGACAGCCTGGCTGGACCCCACTTTTGGGCACCACTTCATTTTTACTTCGACTCAGCTTCACTCCTGATAATGAACTCAAGTAAAGCTTTAACACCGGAGCGTGTGTTTGGAAATCCTGCTGTTTTCTTCTCCATTCAGAGAGTTCTGAGCGCCCTCTGATCTAAACAATGCCAGCGAGTTGGCAAGGTCAGCAGCGCCCCGAGGAGGGTTTTACTTCATTTTTAATGACCACATTTGCAAATCTACAAAATGACTTTATTCATCCTTGTCATTACCTACCCAGATTAGTTTGTTCTAAGTGACAATAGGTTTATCACCAGCCAAGGAGAATAACAAGTCTCATGTGAAACTACATGTGCAGTTATGTAAACGATACAGATAAGCGCTCCTGTAGCGTGTCACCTCACACTCCTCAGATCTAAGAATTTGAGGATAGAGTAGCTAGACGGTCCTCTCTTCATCATTTCCAGGGACTTCACAGCGTGTGCACCAACTAACAAACCTGTGCCGAACATCATTTATACAGCCAATGATATTGGCATGAAATTATGTACAGTATAAAGGTACATTGGAATCAATTCCAAGCAGACACAGATAGTAACAGTATTTTAAACAGCCAATTAAAAGTCTCTCCATTCTCCTTTGTCCTCCCAGTCTCTTTGTCATCTCAAACAACACATGTAGGTGCTTCAGAGCGGCATGAGTCAGGAGAGGGTAAAAACCCACTTTTCCAAGATTTTAAGACTTCAATTATAAGCTATAGACCCCACTTCTTTAAAAGTGTTTGCTTAGTGTCTTCTATGTGCTCAGGTCTTTGCAGGTACTAGGGTGGGAGGGTGGAGGACTCGTGGCTAGACAACTCTAGCCTCAGCGAACATCCAGTGTAGTCTAAAAGTCCACGTAACCTAGCCAAGAACTCCTACAGAACCCGTCCACTAATTGGACACCCAAGAATCACTAAGTGAGAGTTGAGAGGAAATGAAGGTCAAGATGATTTTGGCAGAGAAACATCATGGCAGAGACTCACGTGGGAACGAAAAAGACACATAGCTGGTGAGCAGGAAGGAAGCTGGGGCTGGAAAGCTGACAGGCTGGTTCATGAGGGATGCTGCATGACTGGCTCTTGGCACCGAGTGATTGCTCAATAACTACAAGTTGAATTAATGCATGCATCGGTGAATGCAATATCAGGACATATTCAAAATCCCAGCAATATTATGTGGACCATGAAGGAATGTTTACTTTGCTTAGAATTTAAGAAGATAACCAGCTTCTCTACACACTATTCCCATAACCCTAAAAAAGGACCTAAGCAAAAACCTCTGAATTCCAATGTACAGTTATACCAGAGAGCTCAGTGGAACTCAGACACCCAAGTGCACCATGCAGTTTTGCTAGCACTAGAGTCAATGCCCAATGGAAAGGGGTACACGGATGCTGCCTCTGTTTTGCCCTTAGTGCATCCCAGAGTGCAGCTGCTCCTGGTGACAGCCAGGCTGCCTACTCAGGGATAAGCAAGCACATCTGTGTTGGTTGGCATGTGGGAAATTAAAACAACCAAAAATACTACCTAAATATCTGCAGGAAGTGAGTTTTTAAAAATAGTTTTAAGAAGAAAATACCATTTTCCCAGGAGACTTGAAGTAAATTAAAAGACACAGAGTAGAGAATGATAAGAAAGAAAAAGAAAGGATTAATTCCCTTCTTCGATCTCCTCCTTCTTGTACCTCTTAACTAACCGTTTCCCCCACTACAACTCTCTGAATCAGGTTGCTAGTCCTAAAACAAGGAAGAACCCCGAGGCAGAGGGATGTAACCTATTACAGATGAGCGTGACTTGGATATGAAACTATAAATCTTCGATATGGTCTAATATGAAAATCATCCTAATGAGACCCTGGAGGGGCAAAGCAGTGGGGACAGGTCGCACACCCCTGGATAGCAAAACCACCTCTGTCCCATTATAATAATCGAGTTGAGTCACAATACTTATTTTGAATTTCAAAGTGTGGGAAAGGAGTGCATGTGGATTTCTATGTTTATAAAAGAAAAACATACATAATCTTACAAAGGCTGAGAAACCACACACACAACAACCTATGGAGCCTGGCATCTTTCTGGGTTTCTTTCTATAGAAGACTTTCAAATAGGTATCAATGGTGGCATGCGCACATGCACACACACTCTACACAAGAAGACCACTTACTTAGGTAATGCTTGCCCCATAACATGCTAGGACAAATTAGTCCATTTCATTTACCTCTACATGAAGTAGTTGTTCGCCTATATTTTATGGAGCTAAGGTAAACCAAAATGTTTTCTCACCACCCCTGAGAGGAATTAAATGGAGCAAGCAACGGTAGCAGAGTTACAAAGTTTCATCCAAGGTCAGCTTCGCCTGTTAGCAGTAGAACTGGAAATAAAAGCCAGAACTCCCCTTCTTCTTCCTGTCCTGCATCCATTGGACCAAAATGCTCTCAATCAATAGGCAGCCAGTTATGACGGATTCACATTCTACCCCGTGTCAATAAAAACAAAAATCAAGTTTTAATCAAAACACATAACCAAGATCTACATTTCTCATGGTCTCAATACATCTTCCCCAAAGGAAGCGGGCTAAAATTCTTTACATTTAAAAAATGAGCTCCGCTGGGACTCCAAATTCCAGTTCGATTTTTGAGCCAAGGCATTTTTTTTCTTTATCATGCGCTTGGTGCTCTAGTGTGATAAGAGCCCCATGCAGACCATAAAACTAATTTATCATCTGTAAGGTGTACAAAGAAAATGGTAGCTGCCTACTTGTCTGCTTGACATATGAGGTCATTTTTGCCGCTAGCTTTCTAATACTGAGCAATTTTATCAGCTATTTATATACATTAATTGTGGGTACCCATATGCTCAATGTTGTATTTAATAATGCATTGCATTGAATCTGCATTCCCTAAGTTTTAACATGCAGTGAGCATCTTGCATTTAACTATTTGGTTTGCCTATTAAAGGCCATTATTCAGCTATGCCATGTTACCTTCTCTTTCAACTGAATTTATGTTTCTTTAAATCTAGCTCACCCTGCTGAAACCCACTGAAGTGGACAGGGCCACCTCACATGTCCCAGGGGCTGCAAGCAAAAACAGGCAGAGGAAGTGCCATGGTCCACTTAATAATACTCAAGCAAAAGGATTATTTGATGAATCCCTTTCCCCAAAGGACAGCAGCATATTCACGCTTCGCAGTGTAAATATAAATACAGTTCTCAGGCAACAGCGACACAGGATGCTAGATAAAGTGTGAAAAATACCGCTGCAAACAGCTATGCCACAGTGATTTCTTAACCAGGGACGGGGAATCAGTTCAAACATCCAAAGTGAGCCCAGCCCCCTACTCCACAAGCCCTCCTTAGTTTTGTCCCCCAGAAAAGAAAACAAAGTCCAGCTCAGCAGGACCCTTGGCTACTGACTACTTTAGACTTCCCTCCCTGCTAGGGTTGCCCCCTTCCTGAGAAAGATAAAAGAAGCCCAGACCATCACCCACCTCAGGAGATACCCCACACATAAGCTCACATGTCACAAGGTTAACATTTGCATCATAAAATTAACTGCTGTAGGACAAGATTTTAAATGGCCCTGATCAAAGACAAACAATTTC
The DNA here is from genome assembly GCA_004026905.1 of Hystrix cristata. NCBI lineage: Eukaryota > Metazoa > Chordata > Mammalia > Rodentia > Hystricidae > Hystrix > Hystrix cristata. Next base: position 10,398 of record PVJO010027460.1, read on the forward strand.
TATGGGTATAATAATCTATAAAGTATTATCCTTTAAATTTCTTGGCTCAGAATAAATTTTCAGAAGAGCTTTTGTTACCCAGCAGAACAAAGGGAAGGTATAGTTTTGATCCCAGGGAAAAAAAAAAAAAAAACCAAGAAAGTCAACCTGAAGTAAAATGTGGCAGAAGTGGGACCAACACAGGCAAAGCCAGCCTCGGGGCCAGATGGCGAGGCAGGCAGGTGACATAGACAAAGGAAGGTGCTGAGCTTGTCGTCTGGGCAGGAAGATAGTGACGCTCCTTCTCTTGCCCAGGCCTGTGATCTCTCTGGCTTGCAGCACATAAAACAGCACTGGAATATGTTCAGAGGCCCTTCTAAAACTGGATAGCTTAAAACTACACAGAAAATAAATACTAATGTGGTTTCTCCCAAATCCTTCCTTGAACTCTAGTTCAAGGAATGAATTCTGACTATTTGCCAGATGCATCTACTATATGAATGGAAGAATACATATATAAGTTCTAAAATTCCTTTCTATTTAGGGAGAACTCTGCACCAATAGCTTTCAAGCAAGTTAAACAAAATGCAGAGCGAGCTGGGATGAGCGCCCTGTATGACCTTCTAGTTTTCGAGCACCCGACAGGGCTACATGAGTTCAATCAACCTTATCACATATTCCAATGTAAACATTTTGCTTGGATTAATAATTGTTAAACCTCTTTAGACTACGCAGTGGAACACTAGTGAAAAATATCTCGGTGAAAGGGTCATTGCACTCAATACTTTCAACATGCCCTTATCTATCTCCACGCTCTTATCACACAACTTTCTATAAGAAAGCTTTCCTGCTCTTCAAGGAAGTGGCCTAGTGCCATCATCTCATTGTCTGCCCCACGAGGTGCTCATATTCCATCTTGGTAAAATTTCTCTGAAGATTTAGGCATCTACATTTGCACTCGGAAAACAAATCTGACGTTCTTTATAATATTGTTTACCATGGAGATTGAGTCTTATGTTTTCAATCATTCTGAAATGCTTCAGGTCTAGAAAACTGAGCAACCTGTCTTCACCATCTTGTAGAGTTTGAGGCTTTTTTTTTAGGCAGGTTGCTGGCGATCAAACTCAGGGCCCTGGGCTTGCTAGGCAAGCGCTCTACCACTCGAGCTAAGTCCCCAACCCTGGTTTGAGGCGCTTATCTGACCGCCTACCTAGTATGTGAGAACCACTGAAAAATTTATCAAAGATTTTTTTTTTTTTTATACCAGAGGTGTTCAATATATGTATTTAACACCAACTCTAGGCCATTCTGCATTCTTTGGTCAAGGGTTCCCATCAGGTATATAGACTCTCCAGAAAGAAAACTCCTTATGAATTTAGGAGCTCCAGCAGGTATCTTCCCAAAACAAGAACATTAAAAATAATAATATACTTTTATGTACTTTTGAGAAGGTCATCAAGACCATTCACTGGTGAAAGAAGAATCTTTTCAACAAATAGTGTCAAAGCTGCAACTTCAACACTGTATGAGAGTTTGTTTCCCTCAACCCTCCCCAGCATGGTGTATTATCACATTTTTTGAAATTTGAAAAAATGGGACTTGACAAATGGCACCATATTATTTTCTCTAATTATGAATGAGGCAAGTTTCTATTAAAATGTTGAACATCCATTTGCATTATTTTCTGTGAATAAATTATTTATGTCCTTTAAAAAATCATGTCAAGAAAATGGAATATTCATTTTCAAAAAAAATGAAAATGGGCCTTTTGTGTGTGACAGCGTACACAAAATTAGCTCAAACTGGATTAAAACCTAAAGGTAAGAGATAAAACTATAAAAGTCACACAGGAAAGCATAAGGGAAATTTTTCATGACACTAAACTTAGCAATGACTTCTTAGGTAAGACCTAAAGTCATAGACAACAAAAGAAAAAAATAAATTGGGCTCCATCAAAATTAAAAACTTCCATGCAACAAAGCACACTATCAACAAAGTGAAGAAACAACACACAAATTGAAAGAATGTATCGTAAATCATATGTCTGATAGAGATTGATATCTCAATATGTGAAGAACTGCTAAACTGGGTGTGGTGGCACATACTTGTAATTACAGCATTCTGGGAGACTGAGGCAGGTAGATTGCAAGTTAGACCCCAGCCTGGGCAACAGTGTGAGACACTGGTTCAAAACCAAAAAAATTAAAAAGGGCTGGGAGTGTAGCTCAGTGTGAAGGCCCAGGATTCAGTCTCTTATATGGGAAAAAAATATTCAAATTCTTTTTTTTTTTTTTGGTTTTTTTTTGAGACAAGGACTTGCTATGTGTTCCAGGATAGCATTGAACTCAGCAGTCCTCCTGTCTCAGCCTCCCAGGTCCTGAAATTACAGGCATCCACCACCATGTGTGGCTTAAAAAAAAAAAAAAAAAACCAAATTCTTAAATGCAGCCTCACCAACAATAAAACTAACAACCAAATAAGACATGCACAAGGGACTAGATTAGCCATTTCTTCAAATAAGGTACACAAATGCCTAATGAGCACATAAACAGATGATCAACATGATGAGTTATTAGGAAAATGTAAATGAAAATATAATTAGATAATGCTTCACACTCATCAGGACAGTTACTGTAAGGGAGGAAAAGAAGGGGAAAAAAGAAAACAATAAGTGTGGGTAAAAATGCAGAGAAACTTGTATCTTTGTGCACTGCTGCTAGGGACGCAAAATTATACAAACACTGTGGAAAACAGCATGGTAGTTTCTTCAAAAATTAAACATGATTTCCATATGGTCCAGAAATTTCAATTCTGAGAATACACACACACACACACACACACACACACACACACACACAAATTAAAAGCAGTAATTCAAAGAGGCATTTATACACTCATCTCCGCAAGTGTCCACCTACAGATGAATGGATAAACCAAACATAAATTGTTCTCATACATTTAATGGAATATTATCAGCCTCAAAGAGGAGGGAAATTCTGATACGTGATGTGATATTGACCCGTTTTGAAGATGTTAGGATGGAAGGAAGTGGCTGGGCAGGAGCGCATTCACTGAGACCGTGTTATGGTAGGTGCCACGGGCTGGAGAAAGGCGAAGACAAGGCAGTATTGTAGTAGTAGAGAGTTCCAGGCTGGGGAAATGAGAAATTTCTGTAACTGGATAATGGTAACTGTTGTACAAATGTCAACATATGTAATGCCACAGGACCATAAATAATAATTTTTAAATGGTCAAATGATTTTATAATATATATATTTTATTTAACCACAATTTTTAAAAGAGACTAGGAAAATTATCTAGGAAGAAACTCAATGTCTCAGCTATGAATCCATTCCTATATCTCAACAGGAAGCTTGAAGGTATAGCAATAATTAATTACATGAACTCCATATCATGCTTTTGTGATCGGAGGACATTGTAAATCCCATTTTTCAGATAAAAATACTGCGCTAAGTAAAGGCTAAGTAATTTACTCAAGGTCCTGTGTAATTTTTGATCCCTATTCCAACATCCTTCCTAGAAACCCAATAGAAATACCATCAAGCACATTGTGACGAACACTAGTTAGCATCTCTGTCTTCTCAAGCCACCACCCAGTTTGGCCAGATCCCTTCCCTGGTCCCCATTTCCCCGCCTTCCCCTTCTGGTGGGCTGATATGAGATGTGTAATCCTTGTCTAACTGGTTTGCCTTTGCCCATCTCTCCTTTTAGACCTAATTCAAAACTCTGCCTCCGGGAGCGTTTTATGTGATTACAGTATTCTCAGACAAAGGAGAGCTGTTGCTCACTGAATGCTCATGATTCGGTTGACTGGGACTGCTTCTTGCCCATCTCTTCCAGAAGGAATGGAGAAGGAGACCTAGAGGTGCCTCTGAAGTGCCACTCCCTGCCCCAGCTCACTGTCACTGCAGTACGTCCAGTGCCGTGCAGAACCATGTCGGTACCCGAGGTAAGAGCAAAATCGGTAATGCTGACCCTTCTCATTTGAAATTTTTGATACTATGTTCATTATGGATGTTTATATTTATTTTGTTTTTTTAATATTGCATTAAAATATTATTTATTTTGATTATTAAGTCTTTATCCTCACTCACTTCATCTTAGTCCCAGCCTTAAACTTACCTCTCTTAAAAAACAAAAGAAAATTGTGGGAAGAAAGAAAGAAAAATCAGAAAATCACCTTCTCCTGAATCAGGTGCCACCGCGAAGTGAAGTCAGGTGCCAGTCAGGAGTTCTGCAGATAAAAGATGCGAGAGGCTCGGCTGTAACCCTAAGTAGAAAAGAGTGCAGCATCAATGTCTTTCATGTCCCTTTTGACAAGATCTTCTCAGCCTAAAATCAAAAGCTTATATTTAAACACCATAACTTGCATATCTATGAAAAATGAAGTCCCTACAGGCTAACTTTCTGCATCTTTGTTCTCTTTAAAGAAGGTATTAGGGCAATTTGGGCTGTCTTCTTAAAAGATTTTTATTGTTTTGTGATAGGTAGCAGGAAGCTATCAACTGAATATATAGCCAACAGGTCAGAGAAAAAGCAATGTGGCTTGACTGCTAAGTATGTCAGTTCTGCCTCCAACCGACCAGAGCCCGAGTATGGGCGTGTGTGTGTGTGTGTGTGTGTGTGTGTGTGTAGGTGTGTGCTGCATCCCGTACCCAAGGCCTTGTTTATCAGCTCACAGCCAAGCAACCTGCAATTGTTTTGTCTTTTAAACGCTCCAGGGCTTTTCTCTTTTCCGGGGATATCTGTCAGGAGGCCTGCAGAACACCTTCCCCCTGATGACAACGGGCACGAGGAAGTCTGCTGCCCGCTTTCCGGGGATGCACGTGGCTTCAGCCTGAGAATGCTCTGGTCAGATCTCAGTGTACAGGACTGAGAGAGGAAAAACTCTCTCTTCATTCCTCCTGCAAGGCAAATGCCATCGCACTGCAGGCTCAGTGGGAGAGGGGAGATAATGAGGTATTTTGAAACAGCAGACATTGTCAGAAAGACAGAAATTGGGCAGAGGGCTCAGGTGGTGCGTGATTATCTCTCAAAGGAGCAATGGAACACAAAACGGGTCTCGGTTCGGGCTAAGCAAGGAAGGCGAGAACAGGAAGTGTGTTATGAATTATTTACTGCTCAACGCGGCTTAGCTTTGATCCCACTCCTAATTGTGAAGTTGTCTTGGTGTGTGTGAACTGAAAAGAAAAAGAGTTGCCAACTTTTCTGACTGTGTATTCCCAGGGACACATACACATCCCGGTGTTCCTTAAAGGTCACACCTCGGCCAGGTTTCGACTCGCTCATGAAGTACATAATTCAACAGGTTTCGCTGAGTGTCTTCTGTATCCTGACCTAAAGAGGCTAAAACGGCATCACTAGAGATTGATTAATTTTAGTTAATTGTTGTCTTTTCACTTAGTCTTGTTAATGTAAAAAATGCCCAACCCCAAAAGTCTATACAAATTTTTTGACGACCACATATCTTGGCTTGCTCAAAAACATTCTTTAGGTCTATTTTCCTAAGATCATGCCAACACATTTCATTCTGTGTTTCATCATTTTACCTCAGTCCTGGTCTGATCTCAAACTCTCACTCTACTCCTGGCTTCCAGCCCTTTGCATGTGGAATGCAGAATGTGATACAGCATCTCTCACACTTGGTTACGGCCACTCTACAAATTAAAAATAAAATCAGCCCAGAGAAGCACACAACAATTAAGCAATGCACTATGATGCAGGAGACTGTACCCATTATCTGCCAAGCAAAAACTCCTGAGAGGTACAAAAGGACCCAGTGACCACCATTGCTGCCAGTAGAGACAGAATCAGGAAAGGAAACAAGGAAAACCTGGATAATTCACAACCTGGGTAATTTTCCCACAAAGAAAGAAAACTTACTAATGGAATTGGAATGGAGGCTTTGACAGAACATGCCTCCAAGCAAAATCTGATTTCCTGCACAGAGTTCTCTGGTCCTTAGGCTACGCCAGGTACAGTGTGGGGTTCTTCCAGTACTCCATACTGCCTTTCTATAACCCTTGCCAGACTCTCATGTGGTTATTCTTAAATTAGCTATCTTCCAGCTAGAATATAAACTCCATATGATAAAAGTAATTGACATGTGTTATATCAGGCAGTGCTCAAAGCATTTTGTGTTAATTCAATGAATCCTCAAGGTCTCCCCTCAGTGAGATGCCTATCTTTCTTTTGGGTCAAATACACACACACACACACACACACACACACACACACACATATGGTATATACCCTATATATGGATATAGATATAGATAGATATATGCTCAGAGGTATAACTAGTATTCAGTTTCAAATTGCTTGAAAACAATATGTTGACTGCCTTGGGTAGTAGCAATCAAGCTGTCCTGTTCTTTACCACTATTGTCCAGAGTCTAGCACAGTTCCTGTGCCATATTTAAAGCTGAAAAATATTCATAGGATGGGTTAAATCATGAATATCTCTTCCATGCTGGCCACTAGACACGGTACTATTCACAAAGGGCTAACTAAATATGTTACAGTTTCTGGCTTCAAGGAAATCACATTCCACACATTTCCAGAGAAAAGAGTAAAACTTGGTCAACAAAATGAAGATTTTGCCTGATATTTTAGGTATTTAGGTATACCACATGTTTTAAAATCAACAGCAGTTGTTGTTAACTTTAAAATGTAAATTATTATAATTGAGCTAAAATTTATTGTGATGTTTTGCAGAAGTCTCGTGTTAGAGGGAGCTACAAGAGAAGCGTAAGAGATGGCGAGGCTCAAAAGTCTTGTGATATTTTAATGCTGTCACAACACAATGATGCTGTTTTTCATTCCTCTCAAAGGTGTTGGATTGTCTTTAAGGCAGTGTGATCTACTGCCAAGTACCTTCTTCATCCTGAGCTAAAAGATAAGTTAATTGTATTTAGTCACTGTCTTTTCTCTTCATCTTTTCATTGATAAGCAAAAAGTGCTCTAAAATACAGGTAATATTTATTCTGAGAAAACCATAGTGAGAGTTGCAGGTCAGTAAATAGAGGGACTGAGGGACAAAGTAGCTGGAGTATCCCAGGAGAAATAAAGTGAAATAAAGCTAAATATCTGGAAATTAATGCTATGTCATAATATGACATGCTGTCATATGGCAATATTTTTAAAATGTGGCACATTTTCAAGTTTTTGAATTCTTAACTTGAAATGAATAACTACAAAGGAGGCATAAGAACATTTCAAAAATGGAAGAAACCATATGTAAAAACATGATAATCATGTCTTTGGGGAACTTTGAGAAAACGACTGACTGTAGTCAATAGTAAAGAGTCGTGGGGGAAAGAAATAAAAGGATGAGAAAATAATACCGAGCTTAAATGAATTAGAAATAAGAAGACCCCAATTAGGGCTTGCCTGTAGCATTATAGGAGAGGGGTATTCGTCAGTCAGTCATTAACATAAGAACTTCTCCAGTTGTAAACGTGCATAGAATTATGTACTCTGCCCTAAATCTACCATTGTTTGCAAATACTCTGTAAGATGAATTCTCAGCATTTAAAGAGACCTTTCATTTCTCCAGTCTCCAGCTACATGTCAACTCCATCTCCACCACACTGACACCATTATGACTGACGTTGGTTTTGATTTGACATTTCAGCTGCTGAAATACACGGGCACACTCGCTCACACTCACACGCGCAGAGCCGTCAGCTTGAGATTTGATTGGCATCAGCCATTTCATAACCTGTCTCTTGGGGATCGGGACCAATGGACCTTTCTAAAGCTTGCCTTATCGAACTGACCCTTCTGATCTCGACGCATGATTCATACTTGCTAATCTTCTTGGGAGCCTTCCTTACTCTTAACAAGCCTGTCATTTCTTCCTTCTCAGAAATATTTTTCTCTAGGTACCAGAAGATTTAAAATGTTATTTTTATATCTGCTCTTAACTTCTGTGAGAAATTATATAAATGCTCCAAGAAGTAACTATTCAAGATGACTAGTAAATTTCACCCGAAAGAATATAGACATCATCACCCTTGTGCATTACTTTCATAAGCACATGAGGTTTCAGTTCAACTCAACCAATAAAACACCAGAAAACATTAGGTTTGAAAAAAGTTTAGCATTTACTGCAACCTTCCACCCAGTAGAAGAATCTCTATGGTACCTCTCTGTGAATTAGCCTCCATTTGAATATTTTCTGTTAACAGAAGTTATTTTGAAAGCCATTCTCATGCAGGGTATTTCTACCTCTTGAAAGCTCTTTTTCAGTTAATATTACAATCCTTAATTTCATTCTCCTAAATCCTAGTTGTGTTTTGGTTTTGCTAGTTTGCTGAAATCCTGAACCAACCCTAGTTGTATCTCTCACCTAAATGATAGCTCAAGGCTGAATTTGAATGTCTACAGTTCCAAAGGTGTATGTTTTTCTGATACTCAATCCAGGATAATGTATGCTCACCCTCACTCTTTACCACCTCTTGACGGGTTCTCTACGGGTGCCTAAAGGTCAGCACCGTGACAGGTTCTATGACTGTACTTGTAGTTCCTGCAAAAAATCCTTAAAATGATTCATCTCTTGCTTTCCCTTTAACTTCATAGAACTTTAACACCCTCTTAATCACAATATGTCTTCTTTTTTTCAGTTTGAAAATCAATAAGTAGAAGCAAAACACTCCTGAACAGAAAGAGAATTGGCATTTACTGAGGTTATGTGTCAGACACTGTACTAAGTGGAAGGATGGGAAAGACACAGAGATGAGATCAATACAATAACCTCAAGAAATTTACACCCTCCTGAGGAACAGAGACAACCTTAAAATATACATAAATATAGTGCAGAATGATGTGATGTGTGTTATTCTTTCTAGTGATTTAAAAATCATTTACAAAGAAAGTATGATTTCCAGTGGAAAGGTGTGAAGTAGGAGAGAAATGCCATCTGCCACGTGGAAGCAAAAAAGGTAACCTAGGAAAACAATAACATAAAAAATAATCAATCCTTCTGGGAAGATCCCCAGTAGGGGGATAGCTGGGTCAAATGGAACCTCCAGTTGTAGTTTTTTGAGGAATCTCCATATTGATTTCCACAGTGGCTGGACCAGTCTACATTCCCACCAACAGTGGAGGAGTGTTCCTTTTTCCCCACAGCCCCGCCAGCATTTGTTATTGGTTGATTTTTCCATATACGCAGTTCTTTC
>PVJO010027461.1:0-19662 GCA_004026905.1 Hystrix cristata
TAAATGAAGTGGGTATGATGTCGGAGATAATTTTGACTGTTAGTGGTCAAATAAAGAAGGCACACAGTCTTCTTAGAACTGTTATAAAAAGACAAACAACTCAACTGAAATATGGGCAAAAGATCTGAACAAACACATCATGAAGAGGAAATACAAATGGTGCAGAGGTAGCCAGGCCTGGTGGTGCACATCTGTAATGCTGGCACTTGGGAGGCTGAGGCAGGAGAATCATAAGTTCAATCCCAGCCTGGACAATTTATCGATTTAGCAAGACCCCGTCTCAAAGTAAAAATACAAAAAAAGGACTGGGGATGGCGCTTGGTGAGAAGGCCCTGGGGTCGGTCTCCAGTGCTGTGGCACAGGGGAAGAGGCCTAGAATGGACTAAACAAACAGATGGTGATAGAAACCAGAGCAGCAGCTGCCTGGATGGGGTTGGGGGTGCTGATGGGGCTGACGTGAAAGAAACAGGAACAATTTTCATGGGTACAGAAATGTTCTGTATGTTTTATAGTTGGGTACAGACATTTGTCAAAACGTATCCATTGCATACTCAAGAATTGTGCATTTTACTGTATGGAAACTCTATCCCCCCACTCCCCCAAATAAATGGAGCCAGGTGAGAGCATGCACGCCTGTCATCCCAGCCCTCAGGAGGCTGAGGCAGGAGGATCTCTGCAAGTTCGAGGCCAGCCTGGGCTACATAGTGAGTTCAAGACCAGCCTGAAATACACAGCAAGACCCTGTCTCAAAAAACCAAACCCAAACAAACAAATAAAAACAAAAACTGGAAACACAGACCAATCTGGAGCTGGAGTTCACAGCGTGTGGTGACATGTGGCTGTTTGCATATTAACGAGCCAGGGACCTTGGGGGTCCCTGACACTCAGAGGGAAGGGTTCTTCACTGTGGGGGGTTGGCCAACTAAACGCCAGCAGCTCTGCCCTGAGCAGCTGTGAGTGCAGCGAACGTCCCCAGCACCGTGTCCCGGCAGGCGTGTTCAGCCCGGCTGAGCCCGGGTGTGGGAGAAAGGGCTCCCCGTGGGCTTCTCCTCACATCTTCTGTGTGCTGCAACCGCTTCTGGTGACGCGTTCAGGGCAGAATGCAGACAGCCCGAGCCCAGCGGGACCCCTTGCTAGTGTCACCAGCCTGTGGTCATAGAGGTGCTTGCTTTTTCTTTTTTCACTTCTGTGTGTATAGTAGCAAAACACTGGAGACGATTTATATGTCCATTAAGCCATCAACTGTAGGTTATTTGCAATAAATGATGAGGTATTAGAAGTTTTTATTTTTTGGTTTTTTGGGACAGGGTTTCACTATGGAGTCCAGGCTGGACTTGAATTCACTGCAATCCTCCTGCCTCAGCCTTCCCCATGCTGGGATCACAGGCGTGCGCCACCGTGTCTGGGATCATGGCTGACCATTTAATTCTTGTCACTTTGTTCCGGTTTGTGGTCCTATGACCACTCACAGTGGTAGACATGAAAACTGAGGGACATTTGGCAGTATTCAACTACTCATCGTTGTAATTTTGGGGGGGTGCTGGGGATCGAACTCAGGGCCTTGTGCTTGCTAGGCAAGTGCTCTACCACTGAGCTAAATCCCCAGCCCCTCATTTTCGTAATTTTTTATTTGTGTGCTTGGTACTTCTTTACACATCCAGTCACTGCCTGCCCCATATCAGAATGAGTAAACACTTGTGATAATATTTAAATTCAGCCATCATTGTTATTTTGTTCTTTTGTAATAACCACACAAAACTATATTTAAAATTTTTTGTTCCAGTGAAGATATATATACCAATATACATACTTAATTTCACAGAATGGCTAGCTCGGTTTGTTTTTTAAAATTGCGGTTCTGTATTCTACAACTTACCATTTTAACCGTTTTTAAGCTCACGGTTAGTGCAGCATGAAGGGCACTCACCTCGCTAGGCAGCCGCCACCCCACCCATCTCCAGAACACTTCTTGTCCTGTGAATCGGAAGCTCTGCCACCCCACAGTCCCCTGCCCTCTAGGCTCCGGAAGCCGCTGCTCCCGCTCCGTCTGCCTGAGTCTGCCTGTTCTGGGGACCTCGTGTGCAGAATCAGTTGTAATCGCCCTTCTGTGGTGGGTTTATCACACTTAGCATAATGTCCGCGAGGTTCGTTGGCACTGAAACAGGCATCAGAATTTCCTTCCTTTCAAGGCTGAGTAATATTCCCTTGCAGACCCAGACCATGTGTGGTTTATCGATCATCTCTCTCTCAGCTTCCGCCTTTTGGCCATTTGTGAATAAGGCTACTTATGAATGCAGAGGTACGAATATCTGCTTGGTCCCTGATGTCAATTATTTTGGGGATATGCAGGATCATATTGTGGTTCTTTGCTTTTTAGTTTTGTTTTGTTTTGTTTGTTCGTTTGTTTTTTGGAACAGAGTCTCAGTGTGTAATTCAGCCTGGCCTTGAACTCACTAGGTAGCTCAAGCTGGCCTCGAACTCATGGCGGTCCTCCTGCCTCGGCCTCCCAAGTGCTGGGACTATAGTGCCCACCATCCCCAGCTTGAATTCACTTGTGAGAACATGAGTTTCATGGAACTGCATAGAAAATGCCATATATGTAACTGTATTCAAAATATAGGACACTACATACAAAGTACACAGAACTTATATACACATATACAAATAAGAATAATGTAAAACCAGTACAACCACTATGGAGATTCCTCAAAAAACTAAAACTAGAAATTCCATTCAACCCTGTTATGCCCCCTCTAGGTATTTTCCTAAAGAGTTAAAGACAGCATACTGTAGTGGTCCAGGCATGCCCATGTTTGTAGCCCCACAATTCATAATAGCTAAATCTTGGAAGCAGTTATACATCCATCAACAGATGAATGGATAAAGAAAATGTGAAATTTACACTCGATGAAGCGCTACTCTGCCATAAAGAAGGACACACTTGAGTCATTTGTAGGAAAACGGATGCACTTTGAGATCATAATGTTAGGTGAAGTAAATCAGACACACAGATCCCTTCGTTAAATATCACATGATTTCTCTTATATGAGAAACTCAAAGTATAAATAAAGAGCAAAATAAAAGATAGCAATAGGGAATAGTGCTTTCAATCTTTCTCAAATGGGAAGGAAGGAAAAAAAGTGCTCCCATTACCTCTGGAGCCGGGATGTGCCCTTGGCCACGTGCAAGCCCCTCACGTGACCAGGCGCAAACAGGGCCCCAGAGACACCAGGGGTGCCAGAGAGGCGACCAAACGCCATCTACCATCAGCCACTTTGTTCAGTGGGGCAGGCTCGTGGCGTCCCCCAAATGCCTGTTGAGTCCCAGCCTCCCCCTCGGCCCTTGACCTGCTTGGGAACAGGGTCTCTCGGATGTGAGTCTGCAAGAAGGTGAACGGGGGCCCTGATCAACTGGCTGGAGGCCTCGTAAGAGAAGAGAGGACACAGGCACACGGATGACCGCGTGGGGACACAAGGGGTGACGGCAACCACAGCCGTCTCTCTGGACACCATGGTCTCAGACTAATTTGGCCTCCAGAACCAACGGAGCACCAGTTTCCAGCTCTCGGGCCACTCCGTCGGCAGGGCCACTCTGTGGCCTGGAGACCAGCTGTGCCACCGGCTGCAGCCGGAGCTGCGGGTCGCTTTCCAAGGCGCTGTGTCCTCTCAGCACTGCAGCAGGTCGGGCCATCCTGGTGACTTCAAACCACCCAGGTTCACTGCCATGCAGTTCTGGAGGTCAGACCCCGGGACTGGTCGGGTCAGGCTAAAGTCACGGTCCGGGCAGCGTTCAGGGGAGTCTCTGTCTCCACCCTTTCTAGCTTACAGCGGCCCTCATCTCCGGCCCACAGCATGGCAGCTATAGGTTTGTGTCGCACCACTGTGACCTTGGTCTCATCGTGGCTCATCTTTTTGCCTGATTCTTCTTTCTTTTAGTATTGGATTGAACCTGAGGCCTTCACAGCAAGCTGCACCCCCAGGTCTTTTTAATTTTTTTTGTTTTGAGACAGGGTCTTGCTATGTCACAAACTTGCCCAGGCTGGGCTCAAACTTTCGATCCTCCTGCCTCAGCTTTGCAAGTGCTGGAATCACAGACATGTACCACCACACCCAACTGACTGCATCATTTTACATTCCCACCATCGTACATGAGAATTCAGTAGCTCTACACCCTCACGCACACTTATTGTTGTCCATATTGTTTATTTTAGCCATTTGGGTGGCTGCGAAGTGACAGCTCATTATGATAAATAATATGAATGAATTTTATGCATGTGAAAACATTGCTCTATATTTGTTATTGCCACACCCAAGGCTGAATACAAGTCAAACGTCCTTCAAGTGGAGGATGGATAGAGAAACACCTACATCTGCACGATGAAATATTACTCAGCAGTGAAAAAGCACCAACTACTGATACCAATAATAACATGGATGCTTCTCAGAGGCATTAGGCTGAGTAAAAGAATCCAGACTGAGAAGGATATATGCATACTGTATGATTCCACTTATATGACATTCTGAGAAGGACAAAACTACAGGGATAGAGATGACCGATCAGTGATTGTCAGTGGCTGGGGTGGAGGTGGAGACAACAGGGATCCCAGGGGACTGTTCAGAGGTGGTGGAGCTGTCCATCTACTTCATCAGAGTCCGAGGGACCCACGCGCATGCACCCCGGGTGCAGGGACCAGTGAGGGTGGGGGTGTGCAGGTGTGTGCCCATGACAGGAGTTACCGCACACGACCCACTATATATTCATTAATGATCCACCAGCCTTATCTGCGCTCCCCACCCGCATTCCAGGCGGGCGGATGGTTCCAGAGCCCGAGGGACACAGCCCCTAAGCCCGGCTCTGAGGAGCCCGAGCCACTGACACTTGCTAAGTGCTTTATATGTGCCCAAAATTCTACGCATACAACAGGACATGAATTAATTTTTTTTCCAGTACTGGGGATTGAACCCAGGGCCTTCACACTGAGCTACAGCCTTGCCCCAACCTTTTTGGGTTTTTTAAATTATTTTTTTGAGACAGGGTCTCAGTAAGTCACGAAATCGCTCAGGTTGGGCTCAAACATGCAATTCTCCTGCCTCAGCCTTCCAGAGTGCTGGGATTGCCGGTGTGCATTACCACACCTGGCTCAATTCACCTTCTGACAGCTCTATCTGCCAGATACTTTTATGACCATCCTCTTTCTATGTAAGGGAAATCGAGGCATGGACTGGATTTCTTGCCCTCAGAATGTAGCTGCTGTGAGCTGGAAGTGGTGCACACGCCTGTCATCCCAGCCCTCCGGAGGTCGAGGCGGGAGGATCGCTGTGAGTTCAAGGCCAGCCTGGGCTACATGGCGAGACCTTGTCTCAGAAAACCCCAACTTTCAGAACATACCTGCTTGGTGGCCACGGATAGAGTCTCCATCTAGTGACACTGTGCTTCACAGTGCAGCAGAAAGGACTGGAGGGGTGGAGGAGAGACAGTGACCACCTGTCGCTGGAGACACGCTTCAGGGCCAGCTTCCGAGATGAGCCTGGAGCTGGAGCCCCCTGCAGGGGTGCAGGGCTTGGCGCCTGGAGGCGCCACACGTTCAGCCCCACTCTCTTTTTCCTCTGTCCAGGCCCTGGCTCTGCTCCCTGCCCTGCTCCTGCCTCCTCCCTCAGCCCACCCCCAACACCTTTGCCTTGGTGGATGCATGCAGCCCCTCGTAGCCCACAGGGTGTTGCTGTGGGTAATTCCATCTTCTAAATTGACGTCAAAGGTGAATAATACCTTTTAAATTGTGCTATAGGCCCTTAGGTCTCACTATATAGCCCAGGTTGGCCTTGAACTCACAGTGATCTTCCTGCCTCAGCCTCTCAAGTGCTGGAATGACAGGCGTGTGCCACTACGCCCGGGAACCCTGCTTTATTTCTTACTTTTCCCACTTGGGCATGTTTTCAGGGTCTCTCTGTGTTGTTGTGGGACTCTGGCTTACTGCTTCTAGAATGTTTCTAGGGGACCCTGCTGCCATTTACTTATTACTTCCCTGAGGAACAGAGCCGAGGTGGTCCCCACTTCCCAATTCCCAGCCACACAGTGGCCCTGGGTGTCCTTGGCCGCGTCCTCTGTCACCTGCACCTGCCTCCATGTGGTACCTTCTCGGAAGTGGCATGGACGGGTCCCCAGGTAAATGTGTCCCGTTGTTTAAGGGTGTGGAAGGCTTAGCGACACTTAGCAGATGAGGAGGGTGGGCCAAGAGTCTGTGTCGCGACCCATGGTCAGGAGTGACGGGGAGCCCTCCCCAGGGTGGAACCGCTCACAGGATGGCCAGGTAATAAATACCTGACTGGGTTGGTTTCTTTTTCACTTTTTGCCCAAGAAGGAAAACAGTGTTGTTGTGGGGAGCGGCTTGGCAACGCCTGTTAAACTCTTACCTGTGTGGACTCTCGGATCCTGCCTTAGCTCTTCTTTGCATAAGGAAACAGGAAGAAGGTTGTTTAGTGCGTTGTACTTGTGAAGGTGAAAAACCAAAAACCACTTCTACCCCCACAAAGGGTGGGGCGCGAATGGGACTATGGACAGTGAACGTGGAATACAACACAGGCGTGAAAATGATTAAATGTAGGAGCATGGAGAGTTCCCCAAGCCTAAGCAAGCAGAGCAAGTCAGATTTCCTTATGTCAAATATCATCGTATTTCCATCAATACAAGAAATCCTGAGGAATGTTGCTCAGTTATTGATCCATATGTGTAAGTCAGGCGTTGGTAAGCTCTTTGGGCGAAGGTCTGGACCTTTAATATTTTCGGCTTTGAGTACCATGTGGTCTGTGTTGCAACTACTCATCTCTGTCCTGGTAGCATGGAAGAGGCCACAGGCTACACGGGCCAATGCATGTGGCTGTTATAATAAAACTTTATTGACAAACACAGGCAGGGGGCCAGATGTGGTCGATAGACTGTCGCTTGCAGATCCTTGAAGTAAATAAATAGTGAATGTTTCTAGAAGGATCCACACTAAAATATTATCGAGGAATACATCTGGAAGGGGAAGTGAGGAGGAAGGGAAATGTTACTCCCAACTTTGAAATTTTCCACCTTGTGTAATTAAAATCTTTTTTTTTTTAATGGTACTGGGGATTGAACTCAGGGCCTTGTGTTTACTAGGCAAGCACTCTAACTGCTAAGCTAAATCTCCAGCCCCAAAAAGAATGTTTTAAACCAAGAATGGTAATGCATACTTATAATCCCAACACTCGTGGGAGGCTGAGGCAGGAGGTTCTCAAGTTCAAGCCCAGGCCAGGCAGTTTAGCAACTTAGGAAGAACTTGCCTCAAAATAATAAATAAAAAAGGGCTGCAGATATAGCTCAGTTCAAAGGCCCTGGGTTTAATCCCCAGTACTGAAAAACAAAAAAGTTTTAAAAATGTCTTTGGTGGCCTCTCCCCTCCATCTTAGAGGGTGACTAGGGTTGTATTAGACAATGCCAGAAGCACATAAAGGTAATGAGGAAGTAAAAGTTCTCTGGCTTCCTACTGACTACAACAGTCTCTCAAAGGGTTTATTGATTTCATTCATTTAACAGATACTCTCTGAGCACTTGCTGTGCGCAATGGACAGTCCTAGTTTCTGAGAACGGAAGAGCAGATGATAACCTGTGGTCCAAAAGAGACAGACTATCACTAAGAAAGACAATAAGCACGTCGGGGTGTGATCCATTAGGAGGTTAAAAGTGTGGTGGGGAAACAGAGGCAGAAGGGTGGGTGGAGGTTTGAGGACCTGCTGGTTGGCTGAGGTATTAAGCTGGTGACCAGAGAAGACTTCACTGTGCAAGTTGCATTTAAGCTAAGACCTGAGCAAAGTGGGGGAAGCCTGAGGCTCTCTGGGAGGAGAAGTGTTCCAGCCGGAGGAGCAGCCGTGCAAAGGCCCTGGGGTGGGAAGCGGCTGGGGAACAGCAGGGCGCCAGTGTGCATGTAGCGGAGGAGACAGCGGGAGATGAAGTCAAGGAAAGGACAAAGGGGCCTCATGGTCCAGGATGGCTCCAAGCAGAAGGTACATGTGCTGACTTGGGTTGTAGCAGGGTCCCTGTGCCTGGCAACTGGGGGACAGACACAGCGGGAAGAGACAGAGACCAGAGGGGAGCCACTGCCACCATCCAGGCAGGAGACCAGGGTGGCCACGCGGCGGCCGGAGGAGTCCGGTTCTGGCTGTCTGTTGAGGACCGAGTTGCTGCTGGGCTGGACGGGGCGGGCGAGGGGTGGAGAGGAACCGGGCTCAGCGCTGAGGCCTTCAGCTCGGATGTGATTGGGAACCACCTGCCGCAGGTCGCAGTGTCTTGGTCCCCTTTCTGCTGCTGTGACAGAGACCACAGGCTGGACGATTCCTGAAGAAGAGGAGATCTATCAGGGGAAACCCAGTACCATGGGGCCTGCACCTGGTGGGGATGTAGCTCGGTGTGAAGACCCTCCGCTCAGTCCCCAGGACCTTCTCCCTGAGGACATCTTGCTTTATCAAACCACCAAAAAAGAGAGTTGTCTGTTGTAAATCAGTTTTTTAAAATTTAATTATGGAAACGACATCCCATCACTTTTGCCTCCTTCATTAGACCTTTCTCCCATTCATAAAAGGAAGAGAAATAACACCTCATCTCAGAAGCTTGTTGTGAATGCTATTTGGCCAGCCAGGAGGAGTCAGAGATGCCTTCTTAGAAAACATTTGAGTTGGGTTTTGAAACATGAGTAGGAGCTCACCAGATGATGCAAGTCATCTTTTCATTCATTTTCTCAGTCAGCCACCTCCCCTGAGGCCTGCTGTGTTCCAGATCCTGTGCTAAGAGGTCCTAGAGACCTAGAAGGAGTCTAATCTGGCCTTTCTGGAGCTATGAGCTCCAAGGATGGATCAACCTGGGCCCAATACCCTAGGGCCCTCCAGTCTGGTATGGGAGGCAGGTAAAGGGAGGGACAGAGTGGGCCTTGGACTCCTAAAAGGTCAGTAGTGAACTAGGGCCATGTCAGAGACACAGACCTGGCCCCTCATAGGCCCTGCACGCGGTTGCCAGGTCCCAGAGGCACCAACACAGCTCAGCCCATGCTCAGCCCTGCAGGCCGCACAGCAGTGACGCCATCAGATGCTTCTGCTGCACTAGACCCCAAGTCCAGAGGCCCTCTGCACCCTCCCTGTCCACTCTCCAGTCCCGGCTGGCCCGGGGCTGCTCAGGCTGGGGTTCAGCCTTGAATTGGGTCAGGCCCACCCCAAGAAGGGCTGCTGGTATGTGAAGGAACCAGCACACGGATCCTTCCAGTTCATGTGGCCAGGGCGTCCTCAATACAGAGAGCAAACCATCAGGGCTGGATGGGAGTGGGTGAGGCCAGAGAGCCTCAGCACACCTAGGCACAGAAGGGGCCTTTGCAAAGTTGACCCTGGGCAGAGATGGGGAGAGGCAGAATGGGTAGATGCACAGCATGTGCAAAGGCCCGGAGCATGAAAGACCAACCATCCATCCATGCATCCATGCATCTATCCATCTGTGTATCTGTATGTCCATCTATCCAGCCATCTATCCACCCATCCATCTATCCATCCCTCCATGTACAGTATCTGTATGTTAGTCCATCCATCTGTCCATCCACTCATCCATTCCTCCATCATCTTGTATCTGTATGTTCATGGGTCCCTCCCTCCATGTATCTGTATGTCCATCTGCTCGATACTATGTATCTACTCACTGTGTAACCCTTCCATTCATCTGTCCACTTATTTATCCATTCAGATGGCCACAGGCTCCCTAATTCATTCATTTACTCGCCCCTCACCCATTTATTCGTTTACTTCACCAGTCACACACCTGTTCATTCATTCATTCACTGGGGCAATGTTCTTCCTCCATTGTCTCCCTCCATATGGATCTGCTCCAAGGTCACCTCTTCAGAGAGCTTTCCCTGACACATTTATTGATTTATTCATTTATTTAGTATTTGAAACAGGGTCTCCCTATATAGTTCAGGCTGGCCTTGAATTAACCATGTTCAACTCAGGCTGGCCTCAAACTTGAGGTCCTCCTGCCTCAGCCTCCTGAGTGCTGGGATTATAGGTGTGCACCACCACGCGTGGCACCAGCTCCCTTTCTAAAGCTACAACCCAGTCGCCATGCCTCTATTGCTCTCCGTTGCTTTCTTCCCAGTACTTAGTCCAGCTGCCCTTGCTCCCTGTCACCATGTGGTCAGTGTCAACCCCCAGGGCACAGTCGTTCACTGGACTGGACAAGCATCCCCACCTGCATGGAACCGCCCTTCTAGTGAAGGCCTCAGAGTAGATAATAAAAGTGACACATGAATGACCAGGAGGAGAGAGGATGTGGAATTTTGCAGTAAGAAAGCACAGAGCATGGCAGGGTGTCAGGGTGTCAGGCCCAGGCCTAGGGAAGGCCTCACTGAGACTGCACAGGATGGAGGATTCAGAGAGGCCATGCAAAGGCCCTGTGGCAGGATGGAGCTTGGTGTGTTTGAGGAGCAATGGGGCTGGTGTGCCCAGAGCAGAGTGAGAGTGAGGGAGGAAGGGACAGATGGGGCCAGAAGACGAGCAGGTGAGGACTTCAAGGGCTACGATGAGGGCTCTGTTTTCACAGTGCGTGTGACTGAAGCCAGAGCAGGATTCTGAGCAGGGGAAGGAAAAGATCTGACTTCAGGGTAAACTGGTTCCCTCTACTTGCTGTGCAGGTAAATCACAGTCTTCATGCCTGCCCTCTTCCCACTCTCTAAACCAGGGATATGCAAACTGCAGCCCAAGGGCCAGATTGTCCCTGTGAGTGCCAATAAAGTTTTATTGAAACAGACCTTGCTTGCCCATTTATGCCTTGTCTCTGGCTGCTTTCACACTGCAGACGCAGAACAGAGCAGGCGCGGCCCAGACCGCTGGCCTGCGAAGCTGGAAGTCTTTCCCCACCACTTTACAGGAAGTTGCTGACCCCGTGCAGAGCGATGCCTGGCGCGCAGTGGGCATGGAACCAGTGTTTGTTGTGGCAGAACTGTGCCTGTCACTCATCATGACCCACATGAGGCCACCAGCTCGCTCTTGTCTCATGGCCAGTTCCAGCTCCAAGTCACATGTGCAGAAACAACAGCCCAGTGACCAAAAATAAAATGCTGGAAGCTTCACATCTTTGCCACAGGGAAAACCCTCAGGCAGAACTATAGTCAGCACCCACAGTGAAATCAGCACCCTCTTTTACTCAGCAAAGACTCAGGTCCCACCGCCCCCACCAGATATAGAAACTGCTCCCCCAATTTGGTATTCTTGCTGCAACAATTCCAGCCAGATGTGACGGCACACACCTGTAACCCCAGCACTTGGGAGGCTGAGGCAGGAGGGTCCCAAGTTCAAGCCCAACCTGGACAACCTAGTGATTTAGCGAGACCCTGTCTGAAAATAAAAATATTTCTCAAACCCTCTTCTGTCCACACAGCAGCCTCGTCCTGGCTTTCCCATCTTCTCCCCTTTCAACTCCAACCTTTTACTTTTGTGTAGCAGCTTAGCTCCTTGCTGGCTGTCCCCCCCAGTCCGATGGCCTGGACGAAGGACAGATGGAGGCCTTGGCTCTTTGGGTCTCAGCCTCCCTTGTGGTTTCACGTAGTGGTCTGAAGCCAGATAATGTGATTCCAAATACAGGCTCTGGCACTTTGGAGATGTGCAGATGTGAACAACTGTCCTTCAGTGTCCTCGCCTGTAAAATGGGCATGATGTTGGTACCTCCCATTTACAATTATGGGGAGGATTATGGGACTGAATACAGATAAAAGGCTTTAGGATGGCTCAAATTTTTGATAAATACTGGTGACTACTAAAATGCTGAGCACAGGCATGCAGATCATAGAAAACCCTCAGCAAAAGAAAGCTGGTTACTATGACGCAACGATGCCATCAATCTCCCCATAAATTGAGCAGAATGAAAGATCGATCCCTCCAGTTACCAGGTGGGTTTAGACTTGGTGAGAATGATGACATCCCTAGGTGCCAGGTAGATTATGATTAACCTACAGGTTCCACAGCCTCCTCTCCTATTTGAAATTCTGTGTCCCAGCTCACACTCTTGCCTGGTGCCTTCACGCACAGGATTTGCAAAGAAGTCGGAGGTGGCAGAGGCATTAGGAGTGGATGCTTGAACAAAGGTCTTTGTCTTCTTGGGACTTATTTTCTAGAGGGGAGACCTGACACACATAAATAACACTACCAGTGTCATGAGGAAAGCAAAGCAGGGCCTAGCAGAGAGTGAGGAGGGAAACTTGTCAAGGGCCTCAGGCCAGTATGACGGCGATCCCAGCAATGGCCAGACACGCACGGCCACCTGGGGCTCAGAGGGCCCTTCGCTCGGTGACCTTGGGATGTCTCCTGCCTCTCCTGAGCCTCAGCTTTCCCATCTGTGACTTGGGAACCATTCCCACCTTCGGGCGCAGCATGGTGATCAACGGCACCGATTCTGGAGTTGGACAGGGAGACGCCTCGTCCTGGCCCTGTGCCTGCCGGCCGAGACTTTCGGCAATTAGCGCCTCCTCTCAGCGTGGGTTGACCTCATCCGCGAGATGCGGATCTTAATAGCACTGATCGCAAGCGCTCGCTGCAGGGACTGAATGAAAGCGCGCAAGGGATGCTGCCTGCACCCAGCAGGCGTCCGCGGAGGATCGCTGCTCCTGACAGCATCACCGCCCCTGCCTCCCCGCGGGGACAGGGCCCGGGACCTTGCCCGGGCCGCGGCTGGCGTCCGACAAAAGTGAATTCCCTCTCCTGTCTCTTCTGCCGCCGGCTCCCGGGGGACCCAGGCATTCCGGCCTCCAGCCGCCCCCCTCCCCACGCCGGTCCTTACAAAGGGCCCCATTCATGCCTTGCGCACAAAGCGGCCCATTCAGCGGTCCCCGTGGGCCTCCGGCTCACGCCCGCCCCCCGAGCCTCGCCATTGGTCACTTCTGCTGCCCGTCAGGCTTCGGGTCCCACCCACCACCGCGCCGCCTGCCTCCGCTCTCCGGCCAGGTTCTTTTCCCACGGCTGGCACCCTTCGGCAACTTCTGATTGGCCTGGCCTAACAGCCCTTCGTCTTGATTGGAGGTCGCTGCTCCCTGGGCGGGGCCGTATCTTGCCGCAGCAGGCGCCGATTGGTCCCCGCTGGGCCCGTGGGGGCGAGGTCGCAGCGCGCGCCCGCCCCTCTTTCTCCCCAGGCCGAAGCCTCAGGACGGCCCTGGACGCCGGTGAGTGCCCGGGGCCGGCAGCCAGCCGGGGGTGGCAGAACCAGACTGGGCCCGGGGACGCCGGAGCCTGGGTCGGCGATCGGGGTCCCCGAGGTCCGGCGCGGGCGACGGGAGAGAGCCGATGTGGCGGACATTCACCGTAGGCGCGCAGCGCGACGGTGGCGGGGCGGGGGAACCGGTGGCCAGGCGCCCGCACCCTGTGGTCCCACTGCCTGCGAGGCCGGGCCGGGGTCCTCGCTGGCGTCGCCCTCCCTGTTCCGCAGGAAGGGAAACTGAGGCTGTCTCTGGGACCTTGGGCAGTTTAATTACCTGAGTCATCGCCTGCAGGCCCCCGCCCCCAGGATGACGTCTCTGTTCTCCCGAGTGAGCAGCCCGGGTCAGAAGGAGGGGTCGTGACTGGCAGAGACAGAGGGGTGGGGAGGGACATATTTGAAGACCTACCATGTACCTGGACGCTTTTATTCTTTTTTTATTTTTTGAGACAAGGCCTCACTATGTAGCCCAGACTGGCCTCGAACTAGCAGCGATCCTCCTGCCTCAGCCTCCCGAATGCTGGGCTGACAGGCGTCTGCCACCACACCTGGCATGGATGCTTTTATTTTTATAACTAACAACGTTTTCTTCCACTATCCTATGAAGTTGACGTGGGTTATATTTTACCCATTTTACAGGGAGGAACAGTCAGACTGGACAGGCTGGGGCGGCAGCGGCACGGGATGGGGAATAACAACACTTGGAGACCAAGCCTGTGGCACCTCATACTTCTTAATCCCATAGCAGGCCCCTCCGGGAGGGGGTGGCCCGGGTGGTGTAGACTGGGACGCTTGGTCGCAGTCACCGGCTGGCAGGAGGAAGTGACATTTTGGGGGACCTACTTACTACACGTTGTCTCCAAGCTCCATCCTTTGGCGTGGCAAGCAGCAGTCTAGGGTTGAACTCCAGCTCTACATCTTACTGGGTGACCTTGAGCACGTTTCTTGGCCTTTCTGTGCCTCAGTTTCCCCAGAAGAGAAATGCAGATTCTGATCATCCCTGTCTCAGAGCGTTTTGTCCTTTCACTCACGAGCCTGAAATCAGGTGGTCTGAATGACTTTCCGTCGTCTTCTTTGGTATTCTCTGTGGATTGTCTTATCCCACTTCCAGAATTGGAGAAACTGAGGCTCTGGCCCGGGCCCTTTCTGCACATAGTTATATTAGTTTCTTGGGCCGCGCTTCCCAGGTAGGGATTCGAACCTGGGAGGTCCTCAGCCGTGGGCGCCGCGGGTCCTGACCTCTGCCCGTGGAGGAGGAACCCCTGGCGCCTCCGCCCACCAGGCCACAGCTCGCCCTCCTCTCCCTGGTTGCTGTCCAGGGCCCGGCAGCTCCAGGACCCGCCCCCTCCCGGGCTGCAGGTGTGGGTGACATCAGAGCTCGGCTCCCGCCCCGCGACGCGACGCGGCCCCGCCCCGCGCTGGACCGCGGAGGAGCCGCACCTGAGCGCCCCAAGAGGACGGGGATCCCCGCGCCCCCTCCTCGGCTCCCCGCTGCGGCTCTCGCCCCCAGGTAGCCCTGGATCCGTGGGGTGAGGGGCCCGCAACGCAGGCTCTTGGGTATGGAGGAGATGGGATTTACCGCTGACACCTAGATCGGGAGGGGTGCTAGGGGCCAGGTACTCCAGGTCTGAGTGAGGTGTGCGCTGCCAGCCCGGAGAGGACTAGGGCCAGGACTCTGAGTCTGCGGTCTGGAGCCCCGGGTCTGAGGGAGGTGGCTGGACCTGGACCCCCAGGTCTGAGGGAAGAGGCTGGACCTGGACTCCAGGGACTGAGGGAGGAGGCTGGGCCTAGACCCCTGGGTCTGAGCGAGGAGCCCCAGGTCTGAGTGTGAAGGCTGGGCCTGGACTCTGGGGACCGAGGGAGGAGGCTGGGCCTGGACCCCCGGGTCTGAGCGAGGAGCTGGGGGTCTGAGGGAGGAGGCTGGGCCTGGACTCTGGAGACTGAGGGAGGAGGCTGGGCCTGGACCCTCAGATCTGAGCAAGGAGCCCCAGGTCTGAGTGAGGAGGCTGGGCCTGGACCCCCGGGTCTGAGGGAGGGAGCTGGGCCTGGACTCCTTGGTCTGAGGGAGGAGGCGGGACCTGGACCCCGGGTCTGAGGGAGGAGGCCAGGCCTGGACCTTAAGTCTGAGGGAAGAGGACTGGGCCTGGACCCCTTGTCTGAGGGAGGAGGCTGGGCCTGGACCCCTTGTCTGAGGGAGGAGGCTGGGCCTGGACCCCGGTCTGAGGGAGGAGGCCAGGCCAGAACTCCAGGGTCTGAGGGAGGAGGCTGGCCCGGAGCCCCAGGTCTGAGTGTGCGATCCCCGATCCCCGTTGTGAGGAAGGAGGCTGGGCCTGGACTCCTGGTCTGACACTGTGCTGAGGTCAGAGGTTGGAGCCAAGAGCTACAACCCCTGCCCCAGGGCGGCTCCCTGGCTCCTTTCCCTTTGCCTGCAGTGCCTGCCCCTCCCAGGGCAGGTGCTCTCACCTGCCTTGGTAACAGTAATGGGTCCTGGCAGAGCATTCCTGCTCGCTGAGGGAGGGGTGGCCTGAGGCTTGGCAGTTGGGGCCAGGCCTGCAGGCACTTACCTGCGTCAGGGCTGCTGTCAGCCCTCAGCCCACGCACCCACCTGTCAACGGGGCGGCCCTGATCTGAGGTCCCAGGTCTGAGGAGGGTGGTGCTGCCAGCCTGGCCTTGTATTTGGGTGCAAGGGAAGAGCGACTCGGGCCTCAGACTCCAGGCTCCTGGGAGGTGAGGAGCCGGGCTCCTGGGTGGTGGGAAATCGAGGGCCTGGGGACCTGGCCTCCTGGCTCCAGGGAAGGGAGGCTTGGGGCTGCAGATTGCAAAAACTCCCAAACGTTCCTGGTCAAAGGTCACAGCACTGGAGAGGAAGTGGGGGGGTGGAGCGGGTGGGGGGTAAAGTCCTGGGACAAGTGAGGCTCCAGGTGTATCAAGGCTGCCTGAGAGGCCCGAATGACAAGATGTGTGAGTATCAGGACCAGGAGTCCCTCAGGCTGGCAGGCTGTGCTGGGAATGTGACATGCAGGACCGGGAGGGGTGCCATGCAGGCACATGGCTAACTGATGCTTGGCTTTGTCATCTGTCTCTCCCTGTCCAGGGCGCCTGGAGGATAAGGAGGGCCCAGAGCATCTGGGTTTGGGCTGTGCCTTGGTCATCTCCGGGGGTCGCCTCCCAGATGAGTCTGGGTCCATCCTGGGACCAGAGGAGACAGGGCCCCCATCTGACTCATCTCTGGGGCTCCAGCCCACCTGGGCAGAGCCTGGCACAGAGAGGCCTCAGAGCGCAGCTCGAACAGGGGTGCGAGGGAAGGGGGCTGTGCCCGTTCCCAGAGAAAGAAGCCAGAATCAACTCAGAGAGAAGGTGTTAAGCCAGGCAGCGAGATCTGAGTGTTCTGTGGGTGTGGGCCAGGTGTGGCCAGAGGCAGCAGGGACGCTGAGCACAAAAATCAGATCAGTCACCTCCTGGGGCTCACACTGAGTGAAAAGCGAGGTAGTTGTTGTGTTTTTTTTGTTTTTTTGAGACAGGGTCTCACTATGTAGCCCAGGCTGACCTTGAACTCACCACAACCCTCCTGCCTCAGCCTCCTGAGTGGTAGGAGTACAAGCATGCGCCACCATGTCCCTCTCTCACCTCACCTCCCACCCTTTTCCCCTCCACCACTTGGTTGTAGCCACCCGGGCCATGTTAGTGTTGCAGACTCGCAGGCACATTCCTGCCTCGGGGCCTTTTCACTGTTGCTTCTCCTTCCAGCGCCCCGGTGGCTTCTTCTGTTCATCTCGCTCTGGTCTTTCCTAAAAGTGCCGCAGTGGAGAGGCCTTCCCTGGACACCCCAATAAGAACCTCAGCACCTCCACCCCAACACCCAGATTCCTTGCCTTATTTCTTTTGTTGGCATTTATCATCCTTCAATGTACTACAGAATTTATTTATCTACTTTTTATCTGTCTCCTGGGATTGGAGCAGTGCTGTCCAATATAAACAGAACGCAAGCCAGATGTGTCATTTAAAATTTTCTAGTAAGCACATTTAAAAAATGAAGTCATGTAATCCCAGCACTCTGGGAGGCTGAGGCAAGAGGATCACAAATTCAAGCCCAGCCAGGGCAATGAACATAGTGATTTGGCGAGACCTTGTTTTAAAATATTTTTAAAAAGGCTCAGGATGTAGCTCAGTAAACTCGTTCAGGGCTCACTCCCCAGGACTAGTACTAGTAGATAGATAGATAGAGGTATCATTAGTGTTAATAATACATTTTATTTAACCCAATATAAACAAATTGGATCATTTCAACATCCCACCAAATATAAAAAATACCAATAAGCTATATCTTTCTGGACCACTCAGTGTTTGAAGACTGTGGTCCTTCTTAGTGGACTGGGCTGAACTTGCGACCCTCCTGCCTCAGCCTCCCAGAACACTGACGTCACCCTCTTCTCTCCCCACAGACCATGGCGGCCCTGACGCTGTCGGCGCCCGGGCGCAAGGCGGCCCCCAGGCCAGGCCCGGTGCCCGAGGCGGCGCAGCCCTTCCTGTTCGCGCCACGCTCCCCGGGTGCTGGCGGGCCCGGCGCGGGCGCCCCGCAGGTGGAGTGGACGGCGCGGCGCATGGTATGGGTCCCCTCGGAGCTGCACGGGTTCGAGGCCGCTGCGCTGCGCGACGAGGGCGAAGAGGAGGCCGAGGTGGAGCTGGCCGAGAGTGGGCGGCGGCTGCGGCTGCCGCGGGACCAGGTCCAGCGCATGAACCCGCCCAAGTTCAGCAAGGCCGAGGACATGGCGGAGCTCACCTGCCTGAACGAGGCCTCCGTGCTGCACAACCTCCGCGAGCGCTACTACTCTGGCCTCATCTACGTGAGTGGTTCGCCGGCGGGGTGGGGCACCTAGCCCTGTGTTGGTACGGGTATTGTCGGGCGCTGGGGACTGAACCGGGTATTGTCGGGCGCTGGGGACTGAACCGGCAGCCTTGACACTGAACTGCATCCCCAGTCCATGTTTAAATTTTTAAAATCTTTGAGCCAGCGTCTTGCTAAATCACCAGATTCCCCAGGCTAGATTCAAACTTGGGATCCTCCTGCCTCAGCCTCCTGAATGCTGGGATTACATGTGTGTGCCACCACATCCAGCTCTTCTAAACTATTTAAAATACATTGTCTCGATACGTTTTCACTTTTTTTTTTTTTGGTGCCGGGAATCAAACTCAGGGTCTTCTGTTTGCAAGGCACTCTAACCGCTGAGCTAAATCCCCAGCCCCCATTTTCACAATTATAAAGCAGCTGGTCCCTGTTCTACAGATAGGGAAACTGAGGCACCGACAGATCAAGTTCCTCGAGCAGTCACCCTGGCAGATGTGACAGGAGTAGGGTGACCCATCCGCCTCTGTGTCAGCATTTAGTCCTTGCCCTGGACAGGCTTCTCTCAGAGTCGCCGGGGAATTCTTCAGGGTGCCCACGCCCTACCTGGGTCATTTACACAAACTCTCCAGGGGTGTGGCATAGCTATGAGCTTGTTCTTTTCTTTAATAAGCTTCCAGGGCGGCTCTAATGGGTGTTGAGAGTGATTGACACCACTGCACAGAACAAATAGGATCAGAGAGGCAGACGGGAAATGTTGGCGACAGGGATGAAACCGGGCAGAACACCGGCCAGCGAGCGCTAACTGAACACTTACTGTGTACCAGCGCTGTTCTAAGTGCACGTGCGTGTCCCCCGAGCCGCCCCGGCCCGGGACTGTTGGCTGCCTGACACACAGGAATGCCCAGCACCTGCGGGGCATTTTGATGAGGTCCGAGGCTCCAGGCCCTCAGTGCGCGGCGCGGTGGCAGCTGTGGTTTGAGTCGAGGCTGGCGGGAGGGCTTGGCACCCTCCGCGGCACTGGCCCTTCCAGCCCCTCGGCGCCTCTCTCAGCGCTGGGAAAGAGGCCTCTGCCCATCCCCTGCCCTGGAGGCGGCGAAGGCTGGGACAGTGGAGCGACATCCCAGACGTGTGCTTACTGTTGCCTGCGGCTGCTTATTTCTGTGTGCATTTATTTGTTCTTTCCATGCTGGAGATCAAACCCAGGACCTTTGTACTGAGCTCCATCCCCAGCTCTTTTTTCTTTTTTGTTTTCAGACCGGGTTTTTTAAGTCCCTAAGTTGTCCAGGTGGGCCTCTAACTAGCAATCCTCCCGCCCCAGCCTCCCAGAGTGCTGGGATGACCAAGTCCGGTTTGAGAATATCCTGAGCCCTCCGGACCGCCTTGTGAAGTGTCTGCTGTCACCAGCATTGTGTAGGTGAAGCACTGGAGCCTCAGTGAGGGGCAGGCCTTGGACAAAGCCCAGCAGACAGGGCCTGGCTCAGCTCTATTCGAACCGAGGTCGGCCTGACCCAGACCTGGGTCCTAGCCACTCTGCGAGGAAGACCCTGCAGGAAGCACTACTCCCCTCCCGCCAGATG
>PVJO010027462.1:0-19613 GCA_004026905.1 Hystrix cristata
GGAAAGGCAATTACCAAAACTGATAAAAGGAGAAAATTAGAATATCCTTATATTTAATAGTAAAATTGCATAATCAAAAATCTCTCTCAAAATGTCAGTCACATATGAATGGACTGAAAAATTCTATTTTCCACTTGAGAATTAATACCTATTTACACAGAAAATGGAAGGAAATATTTCTCAACCGCTCATATGAAACTATCATAACTTTGATATTAAAACCAAACATGTACAACAAAAGAAATTAAAGACCAGTATCTCTCCTGAGCATGGACACAAATATACGTGACAGAAATATAAGCAAATTGAATCTAATAATGTATAAAAAATACTATATCATAAGCAAGAAGAGTATGTGTGAAGGAATACAGGTAGTTTTAACTTTTAAAAATAAAGATTTAAAACATCATAGAAGGCTATCTAAAATACAGTGCCATTTTAGAAATATTAAAACACATATAACTGAACAAGATATTATTTAAGTACATGCGTAAAAAGTGTAAAAAGTGTTGAGAAAAGAATTAGGAGAATGATAAAACAATGGATAGTAATTACTTCTTTG
Source organism: Hystrix cristata (assembly GCA_004026905.1). Taxonomy (NCBI): domain Eukaryota; kingdom Metazoa; phylum Chordata; class Mammalia; order Rodentia; family Hystricidae; genus Hystrix; species Hystrix cristata. The sequence goes on from PVJO010027462.1 coordinate 563, forward strand.
GGAAGGCAGGGGATCAGAAAAGAAGGAAGCACAGAGTTCATGCAATGATTTTGTTAATATTTTACTTCTCGGATTGTGTAGTAGGTCATAAATGGTGAGCTATTTTTACTTCATAATGTCCACATTTGTGATATATATTGTTTTATATGTATCAAACATTACACAATATCGTAAAATTTAAGGAAAAAGAAAAGTATAGTAGAAATCTTATTAAATTTCCATTTTAAAGACTGAGATACATTCAGAATTAAAATACACAGTCTACTTTTTCAGTCTGTTATTAAATTCAATATTAATTGAAAGCCTTTTGATGTCATATCTGGCAATAAAGAGAAATGTGTTTTCTGAGTTGGGTTGGGGAGCTGTATTGCTGGATGGATAGTTTTTAAGCTAAGAAAATTATTATTGGAAGAGACACAAATTCTGTCTTTGCAAATGTTACTTCCCCATAAATATTTGCGGAGTTGGGTTCTAAGTGAGGTTGGCCTCATTGCTTGGCCATTTTAAGAAAGGAAAGGATTAAAAGACTCCAGGTAAGTGAAGAATATTGGCAGTAACTCTCATGGACAATCCTAGAAGATGATCATCAGAGAGAAGAGGATTCTTAGAAGGTAAACTGTGGACTGGGGCTGTGCTCTAGTAGCCAAGTAATGGAGATTTGATATAGATATTATTTCAGATTACAATGAATATAAGAAATGATTATTTGTGAAATATATTGCAAAATTTCCCATACTAAGCCTTCAAAATGTAGCATGTACTTTACAATTTATAGCATATATTAATTTAGAGTACATACTTTTCAAATCCTCAGTAGCCACATTTGGCTATCATATTAGATGCACAGATTTATCTGCAGCAACCTTAAACTTGTCATAGGCCACTAAGGTGGAAATAAATTGCCTAAAAGACCAGATGGGAGCAATTAATTTATGATTTTGAAGGGTTTATCCTTGCATATACCTCAAATATCTATTAGATTGTATAAATCATTGCTTTTAAGATGAGATTTGCAGATTAATCCACCAGTTGATACAGGCAGGTGGGTCCTGCAAGCTGATGTTCCATCTGGATTAAGCAGTAGGTCAAGCAATGAAGAACTAAAAGGATGTTGGCAAAGATAAGTAAGATAGAAACTCCAAGAACAATGAAGACAGATAATACTTCAGGTTGGAGCCTTACTGTTTTAGTTACTTTTCTCTCGTTGTTGGGACAGAATACTCGACACCCAAAGTTAGGGGAAGAAAGGTTTATTAGCTCACAGTCTGCAGAGGTTTCAGTCTATAGTCCGCTGGTCTGAGGCAGGGCAGCTGGCGTGGCAGACCGGCAGCCAGCCGGCCGCAAAGTAAAGTGAGGAATTGCAAGGAATGTATGCAAATAAGCAATGCAAACAAGCAGCTAGTTAAGCTTCTTCCTGTATCTATTATCTAGGCTACCTGCCCCCAGGGCAGCCCACACTCCCACCTCCCAATCTCAGTCTCACATCCTTGATCCCAGCAGAACCATGACAAACCGATCAATGGATCAATTTAGTAATCACACACTCTAGATCCAGCTATCTCTTACCACATGAGGCTTTGGGGGGACATCTAGACACAAACCATAACACTTACCAATTTCAGGAACACATAAATATTAAACATAGAAGAAATTTAGCAATTGAAATGGGAAAGATCTTGTGGACAAAGACTAGGCAGAGTTCCACCACAATGGTGAAAATATTGCCTAGAATGTTTCAGTATTGGTAAGCAAATAATGTGCATGTTCTCTTTTCACATCCCCAAGTGATGTGTACATAACACAGTTTTCTCATTCCTTCTGTTCTTATTTATTAATATTTTATTTCTAAAAAATTTAATTTTAATTAGAGAGATAATTTTAACTAGAAAGTAGAGCTAAGTAGAATTTTTTTTCTAAATATGTTGATAACTTACATTGCCTATTGGGATTAGAGTATTGAGTTCTATTTCTAAATTTTAATAGGTCTATTTTTCTGTTTATAGTGTTGTCCAGATTATCTCTCGCTTGCCACTGTTACTATTTAAAATTAGATCATAGTGAGTACTATCAGCAGAGTTTCTGTTCCTACACACTAATCAGAGAGCATAAATCGCGATAATTGATTTGGTCTTGGATCTGTTTCTCCTTCTAGTTAATTAGAGATATAGTCATCACAACTAGATAAAAGAAGTAGAAACCATGAACTGAATGACTATTTTGAATTTTAAGGACTTAGTACATAAGCATAGATAGGCTATTAAGGATAAAAGTCTGCTTTTACTTGAGTTTCAGAAATGGGATTTTAACTAAAGGTTAAAATATAATTCCTTAATATCAACCTACATTCCTGTAATTAAAACATCCTGGTTCACTAATCTCAGTGTGCTCAAGGTAGACACAGGAGAGGACTTATGGACTTAGAATTGCTGGTTTCTCCCATTTTAACACTTTCTGTAATAAAAGAAAGGTATGTGTTTCTTGATAGTGTCCGTTAGGGATACAGATAATTCTGTCTTAGTAATTTGAATAAAAGGTCCATTTTATAGGCTAAAGGCAGAATTCCATATTTTCTTATGCCATTTTTCTACAAAGAAAGGCAATAGATGGAAACAAGACTCTATCATTACTCTCATGATAAAATTGTGAAAGTGATTTTCTTTAACTGATTCCAAATAAAATAAAGACAAAAAAGAAATAGGAAATTAAAGTTAAAAACTATTAAGTGAATTTTTTAAAAAGTCAGGCTACTCTGTCTTAGGATTTGATAAAAACAGAATTGAATTGTGTAAAATGCATCATGCAACATAGAACTAACCTGAGGCACAGAACTATATATATTCTCTTTCCTTCACTTACTCTTACAAACTCTTTTTTATATGGATGCAAAATTGATTTCTGATCATTACATGGATCAATTTGATGAAGAAAATAACATATTTTGTGTTCCTTTGTCTTAAATGTTTTAACATAATTACAAATTTACATGTGATCATATGAAATAGTAGAGCCCCTGTGTATGCTTTACCTAGTTTTCCCAATATTTATGATACTGCGAAATTGTAATACAATGTCAAAATCAGGAAAATGGCATTGATATGATCTACAGATTTTATTCAGATTTCCTTAATTTTGCATCTCTTCAAAATGTGTGAATGTTCAGTTTTATGCAAGTTTATCACATGTACAAATTGGTATATTCACCAGAACAACTGGATACCTAGTGTTACTTTTTATAGCTATATACACCTGTCTCCCACCCTACATTCCCATTTTGAACTCCTGCTAATTCCTAATATATATATATTTTTTTCATGCCAGGGATTGAACTCGGCCTTGTGCTTGCTAGTCAAGCACTCTAACCACTGAGTTAAATCCCCATCCACCCCTGACATATGTTTTTCAAGTTTGTGAGCTGCTGATAGGTAATATTTCATGGTACAGACATGCCACAGTTCATTTGACTCTTCACCTATTGAAAAATATCTAGTTTGTTTTCAGTTTTTGGCTACCACAAATGAAGCTGCTATGTACATTTGTCTACGGCTTTTGTGTGTTCTTTCTTCTTTTAGAAATGCAAATTTCTATTGACTTTTGTTATACTGACTTAATTTTTTAAAAATTATAACCTAAGTCAGGTAGTCAAACATCAGTAATTTCACTGAAGGTGTTTAATGAACAGGTATTTTGGAATCACTGTTGATTCCAAATAGTGGGGGAAATGTGATTTTAAGCTCTGTCCATTAAATAAAATTGAGCACATTTTGGGGTCAAATTTTCCTTGAAAGCAAATAGAAGTGATTCTAAGGATAACCTTCTGCAAATAAAGAATATTTGGGTCATATCTAACAAGTCTGTGTCCCGGCCAATGTCCTGAAGCATTTCTCCTGTGTTTTCTTCCAGTAGTTTAATAGTTTCAGGCCATACATTTAAGTCTTTAATCCTTTTGGGGTTGATATTTATAACTGGTGAGGATGAGGGATCTAGTTTCATTTTCTGTATGTGGCTATACAGTTTGCGGGATGGGCCTGTATTTCCAGCTACTAGGGAAGCAGAGGTAGGGTTGGGGATGTAGCTTAGTGTGAAGAGCCTGGGTTCAACCCCCAGAACTGGAGGAAAATCAGTTGGTTGTCAGAACCTATGAAGAGTGAGAATAGGGGTGGGGGAAATGTTGGCAAAGGGGCACCATGTAATAGTTAGATGGGAAGAATATGTTCTGGTGTTCTATGTATGTCATAGCAGGGTGAATATAGTTGGCATAATACACTGGGAGAAACTGGCTCTGCAGAGTGAGCTTGTGCCAAAGAAAAAGTAAAAAAGAAAATAAAAATAAAAATACATACTGTGCCTGAGAGTCGTGGTATGGGCTATCACAAAAAGATGTGATAGCACCAGCTCCTTATGGCTTCCTTTATTTTATAGTGTCCAAATCTCGAGGAAACCCTTGAGAATTTCTATATCTGGGTCCTGAGAGGTAGTGTTGGGCTCTTACACCTCTGGCTGATGTCAGGTCTAAGCCATGCTTGAGAGAAGTCACATCTGAGATTTTGCAATTAACAGGTCACGCCTACTTTCCCAGCCGGCTTTCACCACGCCCTACTCTCCTACCTCACCATTTTGGATCCCTTTAGAATCACTTAAAGGTGTCGCTGTTTTTAATGCTGGGGAGCTCATGAAGTCCAAGTCCCTATTCATTTGACTAAAGAGCAAGACCTTGTTGAGGCAAAAGCTTTAGTACTGTTTGCAGAGGCGTATTGGGGAAATTGACATATTTAGAGCTTGGAGCAAAGAGAGTTAGATATTTTCAGAGCAGTCTTTGTGTTGTTAATAAGGTAGCAGACTCTGAAAACTACGTGAATAAGAGCAAAATATATCACTCTAAAAAAAAAAAGTAAAGTTAAAAACCATACATTTTACACAATACTCTCTTGCTTTCCGCTGAGGCTCTATCCCTACAAACAAGTCAAAAGGCTTCATACTTCACCAAACTATAAAGTTGAACACGAGGTAGTAAATCAGGCAGACAACAGTAAGATCAGCTGTGTGTTGTTCTTTCTTCAGCTTTGAAGAGGAAGCAATTCCTAGTCCCTGGTTCTGTCTCTGTGTCAGGGCGGAGGTCATACATTGCCCTTCAGAAGTGGGACTGATAGGCTTCTGTGTTAAGGTCATTTAAGCCACAAAAAACAGCTATTTCTCTCTCTCTCTCTGCAAATTAAACACACTCCCTGTTGTGTTGTAATGGATTTCAGTCCTTTGTAATTAAAGATCCAACTGTTCACCTCCTGAAACCAAGAGCTTTTTACCACATTGTTGCTTCATTTATCTCCGGGGAAAGACACTGATCCACCGTTTGCTGTTGGAATGACGCAGCGCTCTCAGTTCTGCTGGCAGTAACGTGGTAATAAAAGTGAACAGTAGACATTTTGGGGAGAACCATTACCTTAACTCTCTAATGAGTTTTGTTTCTCAAAAGCTTTTCAGTAAAAAAGATTTACAGCAGAGGAAACCTCAAAGTAAAATGACTGGTTCTTCAGAGGATTATCACTGCCCAGAGAGATTAAAATTACTTCCTCTCTCATTCCGTAGCTGGACTCTAAATTTCCTTTTTGTAGTTATTTCCAGTTACCTTCCATAACAGACATCCATTTCTTGCTTATTTTCTTCTCTTTCACATCTGACTCATGCCCTGTTTCTACCTGACACCATGACAAATTCTTCTTTTATTGTGTCCCATTCCGAGTTTTCTAGAAAGCAGAGTCTGAGGCAGAAGGCATATGTGCTATTTCCAAAGGAAACCAGTGTGAGCCTAAAAGGAGAGAAGCGGGGGAGGAGAAAGACTCAGGGTAAGAGTGTTTTGTGCCAATGGTGCTAAGTTGGTTGTGGCAGCTTGCTAGATCCATGAAACAAGCACCCAGAAAACTGAATAAGTTGCCTTGAAGCCGAGTTTAGGATTCAAGGGACAGAATTCATTCACTGGGTCCCATCTCTAACTGTGGAGTGTTCACCAGATGGGCACCCATTTCTGGGGACGCTCAGATGGACATGTGCATCCTGCTGTTTCTCCTGGGGAAGTCGACCAGCTGGTCAATGAAGAAGTAGAGGTGCTGTCCAGGGATCTTTGCGAGAAGCCAGACAGAGTTCCTGCAGAGCAGGTTGTCTCAGCAGCAGCTGGAGCAGAAGACAGCTGGAGCCTAGAGGATCTGAAGAGCTGCCCAGGATGCATCCAATCTACACAGCGGTTGCTTCCTGTAAATTGTTGGTTTCTGTAGAAGTGCCGGTGAAACTCATCCCTGCAGTAGAGGAGGATTTAAAATAGTCTGGGAGAAATGGTCTTGGAACTATGTTCTTATGAGAGATCACTAATTCAATCCTCTCTGAGCAAATAGAAAATAGAGAAAATTTTGTGCAAAAACTTCCAAAAACCACATACTCAATACAACTTTTTAACAATAATGAGTATTTATACATGGATTGCATTTCAGAGACACTGTTATTTATGAATTTAGTTTTAAAAGAATAACTTTGATGTGTTTTTATGATACCAGTTGATATGCTATAATCAAGCAAAATTGGAGGCTCAGTCTCTGAAATGCTAGGGTCACCGAAGAAATCTATTCTTAATAATTATCTTTTCAACCCAGCAATAGCTGCAGATCATGTATTAATTTTCATTTGACTAGTCTGGTCTGTTTAAGCCCAAAGGTCCTAGACATGGACAGATGTTCCAATACAAGGGCTTAAAGGCACCTCCCATAGCTCGGATAATAGCCACTTGTGCTCTTTTGTATTGATGCTGCCTTAGGAAATGTTATCTAAAATGGTTCACAAAGAACATTGAGCTACTATGTGCAAACAGAAGGCTAAATATAATCGAGTAAGTAAGTAAAAGCAATCTGCTTTTGTTGCTGAATATGTTTTGAAAGGATGCTTGATAATGTATAGACAGAATCTTAGGAAATATTTAGCTATCATGTTTTTAAAACATGATCAAATTTGTATTGCTGGTGAACTATTAGTTTGTATTCTAGATTAAAGTGCAGCCAAATATTTTGCATCTCCTTCCAGTGAAATTCTAGCAAGTGATTTTTTTTTTCAAAATCGGATAGATTTTAGCTATTTTTTGTGTCCTTTAAATTTTTTCTTTTATCATTAAAGAAGCATATGGTTTTTGAAATCACATTCTGAATAATGTTTAAAATGGATGTTTCTTTCATTTGTCCAGTAGCAGATATGAAAAAAAAACCCAAACAAATTTGTACTCCTAAATCTTCATTTAAAAACTTAAATGTCCATAAAATCTGCTGAATCTACCCATCTAATTGATAGAAATATTCCTTTCCTTTTGCTCCTCTTAATTTGCTGTTTTAGAAAGAAAATAGTGAAAATGAGCATGCATTGTGAAGGTGCCTGAGCACCCAGAAAGAGAGTTATGAATATTAGTGCATTCACATCCTTATTGGCCTTCGTGTCCACATCCTTAGTCAAGAGACTTTAAAGCTTCTTCCATATGAGGGTTATGGGGTTATTATCATAGCTTTTGACTCTGGATTCTACCATGAAACCAAGAGAATTATTCGGAAGTGACTGTGCCTATCCAAAGCTGGGAAGGTACATTCAGTAACTTTTGTATATTTCTACTTGCTTTATTGTATCCTGGCTAGGCCACTTAGCCCACGAAAAAGATGAAAAGAAAGAGTTGTCCAACCCATAGCACACTCCTCCAGCTGACCCATATACATTAACTATTTGGCCAAGATGGGCAGAGCCCAGCCCAGTTTAGAGAAGAGCACTTACCCTGTACCAAGTCAATTCACAAACATATGCGTCCTAAGAAAAGTAATTCTTATTTAAAACTACCATGTTTTGGGATAGACAGCTAATATAGTAAGTGTGTGTCTGCTAGCTAGTCATCATGAACTACCTTTAAAATATGAGCGTTATTGTCAGCATGTTGAATAGCATTTCTGCAAAAATTATAGCTAATATTTTACTTGTAGCTATGCTATGAGTAGCAATGGAGCTGTATTACTCACCTTCCTTTACTGAAGGATTCTCTAGAATGTACATATAAAAGAGCCTATTCAGATGGCACTGAAATAAATTCAATTGCATTCCATTCCGTGGGGAATCTGGAAGTGCTATCCTTCACAGTAGCCTGTGCATCCTTAGCAGAATTTTTGCAAGATTGTGTGGAGTATTTGCAGTATAACATTACTCACAGAGTTCCAGTAATCAGTGCAACTTATTTATTAAACGTTTATTGAGTGCTTGCTTTTTCTAGATCTAAAAATATAAATGTAAAGGAAACAGCCACTGCCTATAGGGAGAATGTAATACCTTGGAGAGATCAAATGGGAGTTAACGTCTAAAAAAGACTGAGGAACACAACTATTTAATGTCATCTTGGGGCTGCTTAAATAGAAATATTCAGATGCTGGGAAAGATTTTTTTCCAGAAGATATCTGACATGGTAAAAGTAGTTTATAGTTTGAAATTAGTTCCCTTTTCAAAAAATATGAGAAAAGTCTATGTCCTAGATTTTAATTTGAATACTAGCAAAGATTTGAGCAAGAACTTAAAAAACCACTGTTCAAAATCAGTCCCAAACAAAAAAAAAGTATTTTCCTTTTTAATTTACTTTTTCCTGTATTTACTTCAGAAGCATCTGTCTTCCTTTTCAAGCCCTAAACAAGTATCTTGTTTATTGTAGAATATCAGAAATCATGTATCACATGAATAAATTAAAAAAATATCATTTATCAGAGTTCCATTTTTGGTTATAGTGGAGTGTTTTGAAAGAAACATTTTGGGCTTCAAATGTGAAAACATATGCTACAAGAAATTGTGTCCGGATCCCAGGGAGGGAAGCCATCTTCCCTCTTTAATATTTACTGCTCTTTCTTGCTAATCAGAAGTGACATCAAAGAATTCCTCAGGAGTGCTCCTGGTCCTTGTTTCTCCTACTGCTTAGTCACGACACATTTAACTGGAACATGGCCTCGGAAAACCTGTATTCCAGTCTCTATAGAAATTACTTGTAGATGAAAGAAATTCCCTTTTTCCCAAGCCAAGATAGCTGAGTCTCTCTTGTTGCAAAAACCGAGAGAGAACAGGGTAAAGATTAAAATTCTGGGTTTCAGAATCAGGTTACTGCCATCATTCCCTCGCTGTGCAACCTTAGGCAAGTTAATTAACACTCTGTTCCTTGATATCCTTAGCTATAAAACAGGGATAAAAAAATGATCTAAACCCGTAGTTGTTTTCAGGCTTTTAATGTCTTAAGATAAACACAATATTTAGAATGTTTGCGTTCCTCCAAAATTAGTGTTGAAACCAAATCCTCAGTACAGCAGTATTAAAATTCGGGGCCTGGAGGAGGTGAAGAGCCCATGGGGGATTTGCTCTCATGATGGGATTAGTGCTCTTTTAAAGGGAGCTCTTCAAGGGGCAGGTATGTCCTTTCCACTCTTCCACCATGTGGAGACACAGCGAGACAGTGCCATCTTCAAGGCAGGCGCCCACCAGACACTGAATCTGTTGGCACCTCAATCTTGGGATTCCAGAGGCCTCCAGAACCCTGAGGAATGAATCTCTGTTGTTTATAAGTGACCCAATCTAAGACGTTTCATTATTGCATCAGGAAAGGACTGAGACATCCCAAGTGGCCAGTGTGGTGGGTGCTTGACAACCGCTGGGTTAAGGTGAAGTGCCCCCACAGCCCCATTCCCTGACTGGGGTCCCAGCTGCCATTTCCATTCTTCTTTCATCACAGAGTACTGCTTGGGAAGTAGCTCTTTAGCTGTGGCATTGGGTGCATGTTTTCAAGTTTTCTGGTTGCGTCAACTCTTTGATACATTAGCAGCAAGCCACACACTGTCCTTGTGTAAAGGAACGTAAACTACTCAGGTTTCCAGGTGGGGAAGGAGGAGGTAGGGCTGACTTTTGTGCTCCTTTCTTGCAGACAGCCTCACCATTTTAAACCTCTGGGAGCTCAGCAAGAGAATTGATGGCCTGTGGAAGTGGTCAGAGCATTTTGTACCATAATTCAGCTTCAGAGACTCAGAAGCAATGCAGTATTGCTAATAATGTTGCCTTTTGCATTTGGAAGGGATAGGCTCTGGAGACGCCTGTGGAAAGAAAACGTAATTTGCCTGGATGCAAAATGCTTCAGTCTGTTCTTTTCTCTAAACATCTCCCACTTTCCTTGCTCTTTCTATTTTATTACACGAGGGAAGAAAAACTCAATTGTGTGCTATTGCGACGCTGGTGGTTACATTCTCGATTTGTTCTCTTTGTTCCTGAGCCAAGGGAGGTCTGTGCCACACAGAGGAGCCGAAAAGACTCACTAGAGTTCTTCATACGGCACATAGTAGAATCCCCGAGGCCTATATCCTAAATAGAAAACTGGTGATTTTTTGTGTGTGTGTATGCTAGGTTGGCGCACAAAATATATTCACAGCCAAATATGTTCCTCATTTAGGAATGGGTTCTGACTGATTAATCTACCTTTTTCTCTGAATCACTTGATGATGATGGTAAGAGGGGAAGTCCTGAGGATACAGGATGCATCTGATAGGACTGTTGAAAGTAGCTCTCTGGTCTAAAATATGTTTTCTGGGTAAATTTTGAGTCTACAAGTATCTCAGTAGCATACAAAATCCCTCAAACACTGTCTCTTTATCACAAAATACACAAGAATCATATTTTTGCAATTTTTCTGGATTTAGTGGAGTAATTTATGTTAGCACTCCAAACTGAAGGAACAATTAATAGATCTGTGTCTTCAGTTTGGATTCAAGTGATTAACAACAGCTTGAAATTCAGATATCTGTCCTTGCTAATCTCAGTTAGAGGTATTTTACTTGGTTGGTGGCCAGAACATTTATTACATCTTGTTACAGATCATAAAATGGGCCTGAGTGCCTTGTACCTGCAACTTACCATGGATGAAAGGCACTGGTGAAATAAAAATAGAATCTGACAATTTTATCCTGTGGTAATAGTCTCATTGCAATGTATTTTTCATTCTTAAACATTTTAGTCAAAAGTAAGAATAGTTAAAGAAGGTATGCACTGGCCAGTAAAACTAAAACATGTTTTCTGATTGCCTAGTGGATACATACATGCATGTGGGAAAAGACATGTGTATACACACACGTAAACATTGATTTTACTGCTCGTTTATTTTTATTTTGTTGTCTTCCATTCAAACCTTTGAAACATAAATAAGGATTGAAAGATAAAAGGAACATTGTGATAAGTAAGATCTGTAAGTATGGATGTCATTAGCACAGATGTCTAATGACTATAAAATAGTTCTGCTTTTATTCCTTCTAAAATCTGAACTTGAGCCTATGCACAGTGAAAGAAAAAGAGAGACATAGGTGCAAGATAGAGCAACCAAATATGCAGTAATTCCAAGAGCCAACCTGTTTCCAATAGTTTTTAAAAGTGAGCCTGTAGTCAATGCAAATCACACATATTTTTAATATAAAACTTGCAAACCACCATCAAAGCTTATCAGAGGAGTCACTTGCAGATAATTTTAATACACATGCACACACTACTAAGGTAGATATTTATGTGTTGTTACATGAAAAATAATTCAAAAATTCTTTAGATTTTAGAAAGTTTCTGTCATTTGCTAGAGCATGTTTCTCCTTATTTTCAAATTTGCAATGAGTTCTCTTGCTAGAATTACTTGAAAGAGATGGAACAAGGCCCCAGTGTGAATTCAACCTAAGTTTCCTCTAAATAAGGTAACTTTTGTTATGCTCCATTATGCTGTTCTTGCAAATTCTCTTAACAGACTCATCTTTAAAATCAGTTGATACAAACAGGCACACAGCAGGTTGCTATGATGGTGTATGTGGCTGTAAACATGCCCGTTTATCCTTAATGGTATTGCTTTGTCATGAGTCTAAGAAAGGGATAACTCTGTTACAACAAAGCAATGTCCAGTAAAATTTGATACTTTCTCAGCCTCTAGTTTAATAAGTTAAGGATATTATTATAATATAAATTAATAAGATAATTAGCTTTGGAAATGGTTCAATCTTCAATTACAAGAACATATGCAGAATTTAGTAATTTTGTTTTTCTTTAATCAAATGCTCATTAAAGAGAACAAAGCAAAGGGAGAGAACTTCAGCTAAATAAAGTAAGCGAGATTATACACGTGATATAAAAGTCATCAACTTTTAAACAAGGCCTGTTTCCCTGGGCTCTTCTGACATACTTACTGATGCTGGCTCACTGAACAACGAAAGTAACATTTACCCATTTTCCAAAGGCCAACTACTAGATGCATCCAGGGGGCAAAAAAGCACCTGTCATCAGACCAGCTCATTGTTCGCAGGTGCTAGAGAATCGACAGAGTTGAGAAGAGACAGAAAGATCTGCATCCACAGTCTAGATTTTGGCTTGTGAACTAAGCATATGAAATACTATAAATCAACTAAAGGAAGTTTTATTACTTTAAAAGCTCATTTGAGACAATGACAGTCTGAGATTTATCCTGTCCTAATGCCCAGCTCTGTCTGTTGTGTCATTTTAATGAGAAGAAAAAATGACATAGCTCAAATCCTCCTGTATGTGGTCGGAGAGAGCAGGGACAGAGAGGGATTGGTTGCCCTGATGCTCGCTGTCCCCGGAGTGTGTCTTAAGCCACAAAGCAGTGAACACGCTGCAACGTCTTTCCTTTCCAATTGAAAATGAAATGCTCATTGTGGTTAATGAGTGTCCCATGTCAGCGTGTAGTGGCCGTGTGCGGGGATCAATAAGATGATCGTTTGGTTCTCAGTAACTGTATCATAAGGAGCACTTCTGAATCTCACTGAAAGAATGACATGTCACCCAGAGGCCCTGGACTGGCGGCTGGGCGTCTGTGGGCCAGACCTCAGCAGATGAGTGCTTCTAGATTCATGTGGGAAGATGGCATTATTTTATCAGGTCTATTTTTTTTATATTATGATAGGAGAAGGGTGTGTGTATGTACATTAAGAAGCCAAAGATAAATGTACTTATATTTTTATCGAATTTTTTTCTCTTTCCTTTTGAGATCCTTTATGTGACTCTTACAAGGCTATTGGGTGGGCTGTTCCCATGGACCCCTGATCCCATCTGGGCAAATCACATCATGCTGCCTCTGGACACACTGATGGCACATGGGTGAGCACAGAAGAAGCATCCACGAGTCCTTCAGGAGACCGATGTAGGAGAACGGGAGCCTGAAGCTCCTAGGAGCATCTCCCAGCTACGTGGAGATGGCTGTCAGAGTGAGCTGAGTGAAGTAAGGTCTTAAAAGTTCAGGAACTGCAGCTCTACCCTACGCTGCATTCAGGCCTCATTCAGGTTTTCCAGCAGGACACCCCAGTAAATTACCTGCTTATCAGTTCTTCATTGCTACTAAAATAAGGTATCAGAAACTGAGTGACTCAAAATAATGCAAACTTATTTTTTTAGAGTTCTGGAAATCAGAAGTCTGAAAATGATGTTACATGGTTAAATCAAGATATCAGCAAAACTGTATTCATTCTGGAGGATCTAAAGGAGGACTGATTTCCTTATCTTTTCTAGCTTCTGCGTGTTTGTGCATTCCCGGCCACATGGTCCTTTCCCCCAAAGTTAGCTGTATAGCATCTTCAACCTCTCTGTATCTTCCTTTCCTACCAATATAGATTTTCTTGACTCTGATCCCTCCACACCTTCTTATGATTATGTTGGGCCTAGACCACTTCAAGATCTTTAATTTGGGGCTTTTTCAAAGTCGTTTTGCCTTGTTATATGGCATGGATGGATTCCAGGGGTTCATACGTATACATCCTTAGGGAGCATATTCAGCCCACCACATCCATCTTCACCTGATTTGACTTGGGATTTCATGACTCTCTCCAAGAATATTCTGGTTAAAACACAATAATTCTTCTACTTAATTTTCCTTAGAGTTCAGGTAAGTGTTAATAACATATCCCCTATTATAATATGAGTAATATTGTAGCTGTTAATAACATACCCCCATTACAATATTAGTGCATATTTTAAATTTTAAGAAGCAGGGACATTTAGGAGAAATGACATTACAATGTGTGTTATTGGTATTTTAATCCTCACAAAAATGAGCTGTATATTTGTTTTCAGGCTTGGTGTATTCATTTACCATACACAGATAAAAACTCCTGATTTGCTTGATTCACAAGGTTGTAATGGAAATCAAATGACATAAAAACACTAAATTCATACTGCGTACATAAAGAAAGTACTTGTATTATTTTACCTCATGTAGGTGTTATCTTTTAAAATAATTAGTCATTTACTCACCAATATTAACTGTAGTTTTTGAAAATGGATTTTGCTGTAATTGCATTTACATATTCGTCTTGCCTAATTTAAAAAAAAAGATATGCAGGTGCCTTCAGGTTAAAGAAGATAGAGAATAAGCAATTTCTACTCTGCCTTAAAATCCATGGGGAAAAAAAGCAAAACAAGAAAAATTAGAATAAAAGACCCAATTGTTATGGAAGTAAGGAAATGGACAAGTCCTACTACTATGAACAGGGAAGAAGTGTAATACTCTGAAACCACAATATGAGGAGCCAAACATCCTGTTTCAGATATGAAGGAGGTCAAAGAGTCCCCTGTATGATGTGACTAGATCAAGGGTGATGGAGCTTTGTTAATGTGTAAATGTGAGAGAGGAGAAAACAAATCTCTATAGAGATCAACACCTCAGAATGATGGGAGAGATACTGATGAAGGAAAAACTGTGTTATGGCACATTTTTATGATCTACAACTTAACCTACAAACTAAGGGACATGGCCTGACCTAAAAGGAGGGGAGGAAGGTGTACAATAGTTGCCAGGACAAAAAGTAATATGTAGAAATTCACATCATGGATACTTAGACAGAAGATAGAAGAAATAATAGTTTTCCTGAGAGTGTGTTTGATATAGCATACCCAGATTCGTTACAGATGCCTCCATGAGATACATGGATGAGAAAATGATCTGGTGAGAACCAGTTAGGAAAGAACCAGCAGCATCGCTTCTTGGCCTTTTGGCTAAGATCAAGTGTAGGAAAGAACCAGAATGAGAGCTGGGAATAGTTACCCCCATCTTCACCAGTAAGAAGAAAAAAGGAATTAAAATACAGGAAGAAAAAGAATATGTATACACTATAAAAGTTTCCCAATGAAGGAGAGGAAGAGGTCACCAAAATCATTCACATAAATGAAATCTCTCTAAAGAAATTCCTTTAGGAAGAGATAAAATATTGAAAGAAAGGATTATATGACAAACCGCAGTGAAGAAAACAATTAATATAATACAGAAATGAAATCTTTCCATATCTCTCTTTGTCTCTCTGCCTCTCTGTATTTATAGTCATGCATCTTATGTGTATGTGTTCTGAGAAATGCATCATTAGGCAATTTTGTCATTGGGCAGACATCATAGAGTTACTCAAACCAAGGTGGCTATGGCATAACTAAACGGTAATTTATGGGACCATTGTTATTTATGTAGTTCATTGTTGACTGAAATGCCATTATGCAGTGCATGACCATACATATTTGACCAAGAGTTTGAATTGGCACTGTGTAAAGGCATATCTTGCGCAAGGGAGCAAACATTAAGATCAAATTTTATCAGTCTTGTTTTGAAATGTAGGTTTTATTGTTATGCAGGTTTGGTGAGGCCAATGATAGCTGCCATTAAAGAGTTTGCTGCTGACAGTTCCCAAGAGGAGGGGGATACCATTCCATGTGGCCATATTGGGCAACAGGGTTATTCAGGTGGTAGGGCAAGGAGAAATGTGAGCAGGCATCTGGATGATATTTTCTTTGAGTAAGAGCAGGTGAGACAGAGTAAGCAAGCTTGGGCTTGGCTAGTTTGAATAATGTTAGGCTTAGGTTTAGAGGCTGCCCCCATTGCCTAGTATGCAGGTCTGGGTGTGAGAGCCCTTAGGAGCCTAATGACGATATCAGATTTGGGGTGTCAGATTTAGATTGGTTGGTTTGCACAGGCAAGGTCCATCCATTCTTGAGTGAGCTGTTTGCTGTGTCTAGCAATAAGCTAACCCCGGGAGGAATAGTCTCTGGAAGAGTGGTCACGATCCCAGATGTCCACAGTATCAGGTAATACTGGGAAAAAAACCAAAACCAAAACCTTCCAAAACGATGATTAAAGCAGTATGTAGTAAAATGACTCTTAAGAGACTACAAATTACAATCCAAAAGAATTGTTTACTATAGTGTGCCAAAATTGTCATTTATTATGTACAGAATATAATATTTAATTAAATCTTGATAAAATTACATGTCAGATCCTTGAATTACAGTGGAACATGCTTTTGACAATTTTATGTGTCTAGTGTTAAAAAGGAAGTTGTTTTTTCTTAAAATTAGATATTCTGTGAATGTGCTATTGAAAATTTTTATACTTGCAAGGCAGAATGTTGGTAATGCCTACTCTGAAAATTTGTATTGAATTTTCTCTATGTAAATGAATGCCTGAACCAAAAAGTAAAACTAATAAATTTTAAGAACAAAAAATACTAGAGAAATACATAGATGGATGTATTTTCATGCACATGCCCACAGAGATGCCAGGCTCATAAGTTTGCATGTAATTGGAACCTGGGATGTGTGAAAATCTGGCTCCCAGCCTCAAGGATAAAGTGGAATTTAGGATTCCAGGCAAAAAGGTGAAAGACAAAGGGAAGGAATATTTATTAAGTCAGTGGCAGAACTTGGCTGCAAGAGTCAGTAACATAAACAATTGAACTTACCCTGAACAATAGACTTTCATTTGCTGGAATAAATGCTTTTGATATTGAGAATCTTGGAACTGATCATATGTAGTGGTGAAGAAGGGATGAAAAGCAAAACTAATTTATTCTGTAGGAATGGTCATTTTATAGTACTGTGCAGACTGTATAACTGTAAGATAAATATTCATTAAGCTAAATTATCTCATTTAGAGGTTTAAAAAACATCCCTGGTACTATAACAGGGACTTAGAGTATCACCTGCAGATGTCAAATGGGTAACTAAATGTAGGCTTAAGCTTGGCATCTTTGTCTTCAATTTTTATCTGTCTCCCTTATTACCTTAAAACTTTGGGTCAGATCACTGCTCAGCTCTGCATGTAGGCATTTTAATCGCTTAAGGATTGTCAGTCTAATGACTGGAAATACAAACTTTTTTAACTCTAAATTTATCCCCCCTCAAGACTGAGACAAAATTTGCAGGGACAATCAATTGCAGTTTTCACAACATTCTGTCCCACCCCACCTGGAGTGATGCCTGGAAGTCTCCAGTCACTCTCCTAAACCTGCAGTCACCTCAAACTGAAGGAAAAGCAGACTCCTCTCATGGGAACTGGACTGTTTCCTCAAGCCATAAGGACTCCTCCAGAGCCACCTTGCAGAACCAGTCCTGAGATATGGATCAACCTGGTCCAGGCTCAGCCAGGATTACCTCCCTTGCCAACTATGCAAACCTCTAACCCCTGCATTTGTTCCCATTTTCTATAAAACCTCAAAGATCCAACAGTCCCTCAAAGACAGATCTTCCACCTGCCCTCCCCGCCATGGTACTGAGGATTGAACCCAGGGTCTTAATACTGAGCTACATTGGCAGCCCCTTTTTATTTTGAGGCAGAGCCATGCTAAATCTGTTCTTCCAAGCATAACTGCTGATTAAAGTTCCTTCCCTGCCCTTTGCCTTGCCTTCTTCCACTCCTTGATTGGCATTTTGGGATAGGTGGCTGAGTCTGGTCTGTTGGAACCTTTGAGCTGGAACTTCAGCTCTGAGTCTGGTCTGTTGGAACCTTTGAGCTGGAACTTCAGCTCTAAAAGTTTGGTAACACCCTGGCACTTACACTGGAGCCTCCAGGGCTCCATGGGAGAGGAGACAGGCATTGTTCTGCACCTACAGCTGACACCAGCCATCTCACATGCCCCATGGCACAGGGCAGCAGAGATGGCAACCAAGAGACTGACCTGATTGAGGAGAAGACCAACACCCAGGGGGTGAATTTTGCTTGAGGACTGAAGTTTGACCTTTCTGCAGAGACTAAGTGAGAGAAAGCCTTGGGAGACAGGCTTGGAGAGGGTGAGAGCTACACAGAGATTTCCTGAGATCCCCTGAGAAGCTCAAGCTCAGGCCAGGAAGATCACAGGGCCCATATTCTGTGATGGGAGGCCAGGTCTGGTGGGTGTAACCTTTAGAGGAGATGGATCTGGAGGAGATGGAATTTAGTCCAGTGGTCAGCTCGAGCTTTTACACTATTGCCTATGTCCAGCAGAAGCTGCTGGTCTGATTTACTATTGGTCACTATCTGGATTGACTGTGTCTACACTTAGACACATTAATCAGCATAATCATGCTTTAGTGTGATTCTTCTCAAAATTAAAAAGGGCTGGGGAATGTAGCTCAGTGTTAAGGCCCTAGGCCCAATCCTGTTACCCCCCACCCCCAGTCATAGATCTCTTTGCTCTGGTTAGAGGTTGTTCATGAGTGGTTGTTAGGGTTTGTCAATATTCAGCTTGTATTTGATGTGATTATTGTTGCTGACTTTACTACTACAACCAAGGTGACATAGTTGGTGCTGTCAATTGGTTTTCTTTGTGTGTCAGTATCTGGATTGTCTGGGGAGGGGGTGTCAAAACAATGTTGTGGCTCTTTTCTGAAGAACCAGGCACTGGGCCAAATAAACTACAAACCCCTGCGAGGAAAACAGATTAAAAAATAAAAACATGATAGAATAAGGCAAAAAAAAAAAAAAAAGCCTCCCCAAACTCCCAAATCCCCTAAAGCTGATTTGGGAGCATTGAGCAGGGGATAAGCCACACCATAGAAATGTCTGAAAAGGTATCAGTGGAGGTAACAAAACAGTTCAATAAAGTGCTTGATGAATTCAGAGAAGATACAACTAAACAGATAATGACCCAAATGAAACAAATGATCAGTGAGTCTAGAAAAGATGCTGATAGACAGTTAGTAGAGCTAAAGAAAGAGATGTAAAACATGGATGCCCAGCATAGAAAAGAAT